>CAUYQS010036334.1:0-23132 GCA_963574585.1 Otolemur crassicaudatus | reverse complement strand
CCTCAAGCTATCCCCCTGGGTAGCGTGCCATGGCATCACGCTCACAGCAACCTCCAACTCCCGGGCTCAAGCGAGTCTCCTGCCTCAGCCTCCCAAGTAGCTGGGACTACAGGCACCTGCCACAACGCCTGGCCATTTTTTGGTTGCAGCCATCATTGTTGTTTGGTGGGCCCGGGCTGGGGATTCGAACCCACCACCTTAGGTGTATGTGGCTGGCACCTTAGCCACTTGAGCCACAGGCGCCGAGCCACAAGGGCAATTTAATCAAATATATGGCTCATCTAAAGCTGTAAGGGATTAATAATATGTTGGATAAAAAAATGATGGCCATACCATATTGACATATAGTATAAGCAACCAAAATTATGAGATATTTAAAATAAGGAAACATCACAGTGGTCTTTCTTTGGATCCAAAGTATCATCTTCACAAGTCTATGAAATGGAAAGTAGAAATGTATAAATATGAAAAAAGCCTTAGGAGCTTAAAATGACTATGAGAGCAACATAAGAGTTAATAAGGTAATAGAGTGATAAGCAGATAATTCTGTCAAAAGCAGTACTATAAGACTAGAACCCGATGGAACAGATGTAAGATATGTACAACAATGGAGATTATTGCCTTACTCAGATTTGACTTGGTTATTAGAGAGTTAGATTTAGTTGTGATCACTCCACTCTGAAGACTAAAGATAAATGTTAATGTAGTCTAGAAAAGTTCAGTTGTTGGTGGTAGTTGTTGAGGAAAGGACTGAGATATTAAGGATAGTCATGTAGACTTGAAAATCATCTACAAAATTATACAGCTAAATAAATCTTTTAAAAACTACCTTTGACATAGTTCTGTTCTGACAACCTCAATGTTTAGAAATTTATCATGAAGATATTTCTCCACATCTAACCCAATGTTCTAAATCATGATATAGTTGTAAAATGCTGAAAACTACTTTAGGTGCCCATTGAATAATTTATGTATAAACATTAAGTAGAATACTATTTGGTCATAAAAAAAATGAAGAAAATTTTCTATGAACTAATCTAAGTGATTACCAGGCCATATAGTATGAAGAATGATTACAGTATGGAAAATTTTATTTAACAAAGAAGGGAAAATAAGAATATATGATTTTTTCAATATATCAACATACCTGTATATCTGTCTGTCTGTCTGCCTGTGAATCTGTCAATAATTTTTGGAAAATAGAAATAAAAGTACCATAATCTAAAATTAAAATAGCTAAAATAATAGATATCTATTTAGAGAGGTAAAAGCAAGATAGAGGGAATAGGAATAGGGGTGTGAGTCTTTTGAAAATCTCTCTTTATATTGATGATGTTTGAATTATGGAAATAGTCTACATATTCAAGACACAAATTTAAATTAAAAATGATGAAACAAGCAATTGAATCAAACAGGCATACATAATACTAAATGAGTGTCTAATTAATAATTACTATACCAAGAAAATACTTCAAGTAACTATTAGTTGATTAATTAATTCATTTTCTAGTTAACATACTACTTAATTGGCTAATTATTTAAGATTTTTAATTCAGGTAACATAACTGATCACAGGCATACCCAGTAAGATGTATTCTGTGATCTGAAACAATTACAACAACATTATTAACTCATGGTAGTTTTCTTTGTTTGTTTGCTTATTGATATTTGTATTGGATGGTTAAAACTGTTTTGTGTATGTATTGTAGGAAGGAACAAATGAGTAAGCTCATTAATATGGTTGGGAGAAGGGAGATATAAATGCAGAACGAGTTCTGTGTGAAAGAACGTCGTAGTGCTGGGCCTTATTTAGAAGTATCAATAAACCCATTACCAGTAGATGCAAACACACTCACATTTAATACAAACTTCAAACACATATTCATCCATCTGGAATTCAACTATTCTGGTATCCAATATTATTTTTTCTCTTGATTAAAGGATATAATGATGCCTACTTGTGTATATAGTAGCCATATCTTGATTTCTAAATATCATTCACAAACACACATTGAAAACTAAGAACATCTAAATGGCTGATTTCAGGTCCTAAACAGGGAAGAACAAACTGGATTATGTGAAAAGGCCCTGGGATACTCGATGATAAATAGGATCAGGTGAAGAGGTACAGATACTCTATACAGGGAGTTGATTGACCATGTCTAAGATATGCAATGTCAGTCAGAAACATGTAGAATAACATTTGGAATTTTTTTAAATCTAAGAGTCTATAGTGATATAAGAGAGAAAGAAGAAAGGCAAAAACAAGAGAACGGGAGCTCCTTTCTTAATAAAATGATGTGATTTTTGTCAGCTCCCCTTCATTCTGTTAATGAGAGAGGTCTTACCATAGGGTAATAGGGATGACCTGACACTGGAAAGACAGGATCGACCTTAGTGTGGACTCACACATAGTCACATGTGACACACAGACATGTGCCTGCAGCAGCCTGAGCGGGAGGGCACCTCATACCACCTGGGGTGAAGCACAGCTGCGCTTGTGAACAGAGTGAGGGGCTGTGAGATGCAGGATTTATAGTATCATGAAGGTGTCTGGCCCCTGGTACCAAGGGGAGGATGTGATTGGTTTGTTTAAATAATTCTCCAAGTTCACAAGCAACTAAAATCTACTGCCAGTGATAAGCAGTGACTGTACTTATTCCATTTGCTAAGGAGAGCTTTTTGGAGAGAAAGTCTTATCTGGAGGAGCCAAAGAGGAGGGAAGCTCGTGGTCAGGCTACTGGAAGCCCTTCAATTTTACCAGATGTCAAGCCAGCACATAATTTTAGATCCTTATGATATCTAATAAAGGTGACTGGGATGATAGACTAGAAATTTTTTTTTAATTTTTATGTACTTATAATTTATTAAGAAAAGGATTAGTAATACATTCTACAATCATTGACTAAAAATGTTTAAGAATAGGATTTGTTTTGAGAGCATGCACACATATTACTCATAAAGGTGGAATATGTACCTTTACAATGGAAAGATCATACAGTGAAATCCTAACCAAGGGGTGGTCAAAGGCACAACTTTTTATATCCTTAGATGAAAGGCAGTGGGAGACACACACCCCACACTGGCCATGTCATATTCTTACCAAAACAATTAACCTGAATATAACCATCAATATATAAATAACTCTATAATGTGGAACTTTTTCAGAACAACTAGTTTTTCAAAATATTTCATACTTTAATATTAAATCAAAAGGATTAATAATGAAGAATAGGGGAATACAGATAGATCAACTATTCTAAATTAGGTAATGCTAAAGTAACATAATAGTTAAATGTATGAATTTAGAGCATCGATCTAAAAAATTTGAATGTAAGTTGTATTTTATAAAATTATTATTAAATTAATATTGATTTTTCTTGTGGTGTGTGGTAATATACTCTTGGGAAATTTATGTTGAAATATTATGATTACATATCATGGTATTTAGATGATTTGACAAACAGCTTTGTGTATGTTGTGGTAAGAGAGAGAAACAGAGAGAAGGTCAATAGGGAAATATGTTTCCAGTTGGCTGTCATATGTGATGATTATTCAGGTCTTTACTGTTCTTTCAACTTGAAGTTTGAAGTATTTAAAATAAAAATCATTAACTTACAACACAGCTGAATGAGAAAACATATCAATGATTATAGAGAAATAACATAAAGAAGAAGACAGACTTTTCTTCTGAAAATAAAATTGCAGAATCCATAAGAAAAATGGAATCTTTGATTCTGGAGGAAAGACGGACTACAGAAGCTGAGCAGTCTGAACAGACCTGTCAGCAGCAATCATGAGACACCTAAGTATGATGCAATGATAACGTCAGTGAGCTGAGGTAGCTTAACATTACAAACCTAGCAGATGCATCTTTCACGGAGCAAGCGTACATAAAGGTGTTTTTAAATATACAAACTGAGATAAACCAAAAGAAAATTCTCAATAAAACAAAAGTTACAGATACAATTTAAACAGAAATAGTACCAGATGCAAAGGCAGAGACACAAGAAGAAATTATGAGGCTAAATATATGATTAAAACTTAGCAAATGATGACTATAGAAACAACAGCAATTTGAAAGTTTGTGAAGAAGAAAAAAGAATTTTTAGGATTATAAACTCATAACATCTGTAAGAAAGTGAATAAAGTAATAGTATACCATGGTCTTTATATGGTTTGTAATGTGGGTAAGTTAATTATCTTTACATTTGTTAAGTTAAATCGAGGCAATCACTTGAAGTATAGACATGAAGTCTGTAGAGGAGAAAAATAGAATAAGAAAACAAGAGACAGAGAACTGAGCCTCCAGGAATATAAAGGCACAATGCAGATCATGGAGGGAGATTGGGCAATAGTGAGTGACAGAATAAAGATTGGAGAGTTGAGAAGAACCAGAGCACTAGATTGTTAGGGAAGGATTTCTAAAAGCAAATAGGAACTTAGCAGCTCCAAATTATTAAAATGTTTATTTTATGAGAATCAATACCAAAAATATCATTGAATGTACTAGTGAGTCTCATAGTAGAATGTGTTTGAAAGTCATAAGAGTTCCTTAAACTACCTTTTTTTTGGAGGAGAGAGGCCTATCTGACCTAAGGGAGATCTATTCCCAGCTCTCACTGTTTTACATGAACGGCAGTGATACCCATCAAGCCATGCCTGTGTGAAAACCAACTCAACCTGGACATTACCACTCTGCGACCTCTGCTATAGCTCTTGTGACCACTGACTAGATCATATTCCGTTACCATAAATCAAATGGAAGTTTAAAAAGTACGAGTATTAAGTCATGTAAAGTAAGAAGGTGACTTGTGGAATAATAGCCAGAGAGCAGATTCCACCGTAGGGCATAGACTCTGAGGGTTAATAAAATCTTTGGAATGCAAAGATCACTCTCCCTCTGAATCGTCTGAACAGGATTTGTGAAATCTCTAGATTTATGCAGTTTCAAAGGCATCTGTGGTTCTGCCTAATTATAACGGGTGCTGCCTTGTGAGTCTTTGGAAAGAAGAGCATCATGGGACTTTGAAATCTGTCAGTTGATTGCACATTTCTTGTTCAGTCAAAACTTACTTAGAATTCCAAGTGTACATTTGCTAAAACTGTGCTTGAAGGGTTGGTAATGGGTGATTTAATTTTCTGATATTATATGTGATTGCAATCTGGAAGGCTGAACTCTTTTGGTGATGGCCAACCATGCAGTGAGAAGGTTAACATAATTTGCAATGGTAATCTCTCTTTCATCTATATATTTCAATCAACCTTTGCATTATTTCCAAGACCTATCCAAGTGCCTGAAAACCACAGCCTTCAGGAAAAAGAAGTTGGCTTTTTCCTCTCTTACGCATCTTTGATTCTAGGTCAAAATGTCAAGTAAAAGCTTTGTGACTAAAATATCCAACACAGATTTCGAGGAATAAAATAGAAATGCCTGAGAGATTTTGTGTATTTCCTCCATAGGTCATAAAAATAACCAGTATGCTATTCAAAAGCAAAATAGGTAGTGTCTCGATTGTACTCAAGTTCTCCATTGAAATCCCTGCTATTCTCTGCACTGTAAATTGTGAAGAGTCCAAACTGAGACATTTGGACTGTCTGGTTTAAGTGAACAAAACACAGCCACTTAAACCATTTTGGGAAAGGGGATTTATTATAGAAATTAGACTTTACAAACTAGTGGAAGCTCTAAGTGAAACCAGAACGTCTCAGAGTGACTGGGATGAGCAGAGAAAAAATGACTGGGCAGTTTTTCTGAAGGTTAGAACTTCCAGGGAAATGCAAGGAGCCAGCACAGCCTGTCACCAAAGTGGAACTCTAGAAGTAGAACATGGCAAGATGCATAACAAAATGTTGCCTTTGGAGAAACCACCATTGTAAGTCCATTGTCCAGTTCATGTCTGGAATTGGTCTTCAGGGCCAGCAGCTGGAAAGATGGACCGGATTCAGGGAAGAGGATAAGGAGGATACACTGGGCCCCTGGTTCCTTTGTGCTTGCCCCTCCCTGTATTTATGTTATGAAACCTTCTGACAACAGCAGTATTTCTCTTCGACCTTCCATTCTAACAAAGTTTCCCTTCTGGGCAACTCTAAGCTGTAAGTGTCAGGCAATGGTATTTAAGAAATATACTTAGTCTTACTCTGATGTGCTATAACTTACAAGCTACCCCGGTGACAAGGTGGGATAATTAAGAAGTCACCATTAAAGTCTACATTTGTAAGCAAACTAGAAAGAAAGAGGCAAACAGAAGCAACAGGGAAATAACTTGGGAACAGTACACAAACAACTTCTCACCCAGGGGAGGGCAGACAGAAAAACAATCCAGACGAATGGTATCTGTGCCAGTGCTGTGTGTCACGCCAATATCCAGGGGGCTGAGGGTCAGAAGGCTTATTGCTAGGAGCCAAAACAAAGCGTGACTTACCTCTCTGAAACGACAAGGATTCATGGCTGAATACAGCTCAAATTTGTTACACTTTTCTTCATTCTTAAAATAGAATGAGCAGGAAATACATTTCAGCAACTTTCCAGGTCCTTGTTGAAAAATGTCCGTTGCACACCAAGGAATCAGAAATTCTAGGGTTTTGATCTAGGAATCTGCATTTTAAACCAGATTCTTTGATGGTTCTTCTGTGCAGTCTGGTCTGGAAATGTATCACTCACAGAGGGGCAGAGTCATGTCGTGTGAGGCGCCCCTACTCCATCTGAGCACTGAGAGCACAGAGGGAAATAGTGGAACATATATTAAACAAACGAAAGGAAATTTTTAAAAACTGACTCGTTGAACAAAATTTGCTATGTTTTAGAAAAGAAAAAAAAAATGACACCAGTGATGGCAAATAAATTATTCATGTCACATATCTGGTAAGTGACCCAGGCTCATACTCTAATTTAGATTTGCTTGGCTCCAAAGTGTTTCCTTTGAGTTTTGAATGGGGTAAAAGGCTTCAGGCTTGCAGAATTACTGACATACTTACTAAACATTCATCAGTGAGACCCCTCAGGGAAGGAAAAGTAATACTGGTCTCCTATTAAACTATGTCTGTGCAGATTTCTAAGAACAGTCCTGGAGGCCAAGATCCTCCCAAATTAAGGGAACTAGTCATGGAGAAAAACAGGGCCCAAGAAAATCACTCCCAAGAAAAATGAAAACTTCACACTCATTCTGGCTCCTACTCCATCCCCTCCTCCCTCTCTGCGGACCCAACGCCTACAACTCCTATGACTGTTTCCATTTTTGTATCTCCTTAGCCTTTTGAGTATTCCCTTTTCTTCTCAAAAAAAAAAAAAAAAAAAAGAAAAGAAAAGAAAAGATATCTTTGGCTTGTTTCAATAATGTTAATTTTACAGTTAAAAAAAAAGAAACCTTAAAGGTTTTACCTACTTTTGTGGGAGCAATCCAGTGAACTCACCTCGGGCCAGGTTGCTTCATTGTGTTCTTGAAGGAATTAATAAATTAGAGTGAGAAAGCTGTGGAATCAGATCGCAGCTGTGGAGGGAAGGCCTCTCTGGGCAGCAAAATGTGACCTGGACTCCTCGCATTCTCACAGCCTCTGCCGGGAAGTGCTGCAGGACTGCCAGCTCTCTAAGTACCTTCATAATAATAGTGGCCCAGATGGCTCGTGCCTTGGGAATTTGTGAAATCCTTTAAGTGAAAGGTGTTTCTGCAGGGACTGGTCTTTATATATTCATTTTAAAATACAAAGTCTCACTTACTCACTGGTAGTTTTGTTCTGCTAACTATGTATTCACCAAATGATGGCAAAGCTACTATTTTGCTGAATTCCTACTGTTCTAACAAGACAGAAATTGAAAAATAGCTTTAAAAATATGTCGAATGATACATATTATATGATAAACGTATACAGAAACTCTCCTGTTGGCTTCAGTATCCCAATTCTGGCTGCCTTTTCCTATCTCTACTGTGCAGAGCCATCATCTCTCACTGGGGTAAATGATCTGCCTGGGTCCTGTCTGCTTCCACAAGTGTCTGTTCCCTACGCAGAGTCGTCAACATTCTGTCATTTCCTGCAACAAGAGAGGAATCAGCACAGGTTTTGTCAGGGTGGGAAGGTGCGGCAGGATTTGTCTCCGCCTGTTTTCCCTGCCACAGCTCCTCACAGCAAGTCCATCACAGGCTTGCTTTCCACTTCTAACACGTGCTCAATGAATCCTCACCTTGCTCTTCACATTCACTTCCAATACGACTTGCTCTGAGAAGCCTCCTTAATCCAGCCTAAGTAAATTAGCTCTGCCCTCTTCCTCTGCCCTATTATCCTGTTTAATTTTTTTCATGGCACTTATCACTATATCAATTTTTTGAGTTACTAGTTTATAAGTTTATTATTAGTTTCCTTCTATGAAAATGCAAGGTCAATAAGGGGAATAACTTTGTCTTTTAGTCCTAATTCCTGGGAGAACAACTGTCATATCCTGAATTCAAGGCATGTGCTGAATAAATGAATACATATATGGGAAAGATTCAATTCTGTATGCTCACTTGGTAGATAGCCAGATTCAGGGAATTTATAGAATGTGGTTAGCTCTAGTGAAAACCTTTTTACATATCATAGTGTTAAAAGGTATCCATTTCAGCAATACAGCCTGACATAATAGAACGGAGCATACTAGTTGGCCTTGGAAGCAACTTTCTCTGTCAGCAGCTGGAATAATGAGCAGAAAGCTTATGCAAAATTTAAGTTCATAATTAAAAAAAATTCTTTTCAATACCCACAAAAAAGATAGAGGGCATTGGTTTCCAAGTCATTGGATTTGCGGTAGTTAGATAAGAGAATTATAAATATATCATTTGCATGTTACACATTACTGTAACTCTAATCACCAAAATATGGTTTCTGTTTTCAAAATGGGTAGCAATTTAAATAGAAATGAGGCAATGCTTCATAAATACAATGTAATGGTATTTAACATAAAACACTGTGATGGTTAATTTTGTGTGTCAACTTTGCTAGCTACGGTGCCTAGATATTTGGTCAAACATTACTCGGGGTGTTTCTGTGAAAGTTGTTTTATGGATGAGATTTTAATTTAAATCAGTGGACTTTGAGTAAAGAAGATTACTCTCCATAATGTGGGTGAGCCACATCCAATTAGTTGAAGGCCTTATCAGAACAGACTGACTTTCCTTGAGCAAAAAGGAATTCTGGCAACCAGCTGCCTTTGTTCTTGAACTGTAATTATTCCCTGCTTCTTTAGTCTCCTAGCCTAACCTCATTGGATATTGGACTCTATAATCTTCCACAATTGCATGTGCCAATTCTTTAAAATAAAGCACACGTGCATGCGTGTGTGTACACATTATAAACCTCTATAAGTTGACCGCTCAAGGGATTGTAAGAAACTGGTCAACATCTGGAGGTGGTCAACATAAGGACTAGGCCTACGTGTGCTGACATGCACATACATGTACTTTACTTTCTTGTACAGCTTTTATTAGAGAATAAATCATACATGTAGTATCATAAAAAAATTCATTTACTGTTTTCTCATAGTTTAATCATGGTTTGTAAAATAAAAGAGCCAATCTTGATCTGTTTCTTACTCTTATTACAAATGCAAGTAGAGAAAGGACTCTCAACACTGGCTACACCACTAAACAGACGTGGGCATTTTTCCATAGAAAGTAACTTCAATTGCATTATCTGATGCTTGACATCCTCTTCTTTGGAGTCTGCAATTTCTGTTTCATCCTCACTGGCTTCTTCCACTTTATCAGCTGTTTCATGCACTTTTATGGTGGTCTGTACTTCAGTCAATATTGCTTGGAAAATGGCTTCCAGGTCAAGTTCATTACAGGTTTCCATCTCATCATCCATTGCAACAAACCCTTCAAAATCTACTCCTCCAAATTCAGTCATGGGAGATGGACTGTCTGATGGGGCCAAAACATCATGCTCTTGGTTTGACAAATCCAACTTTCTTAAAGCACTTCTGTATTGTTTTTGGTTGAACTTCATTCCAAGCAAAACTGATCTGGAGGACAGCATCCAGAGTGTTAACTGATGCAGTGGATAAAGTTGCTTCCACAGTTGGACCACATGTTGGTGTTTTAGTAATGACCCACTGTCGGAGACGAGCTCAGTAATGCATTTTAAATGTTTTGATGATGGCTTGTCAAGGGATTGGATTTCTGAATTCACGTTTGGAGGCAGAAATTTCAGTATCATGTTTGTGAGATGATTCACTTGCAGGTGGTCAAGACAGTTGTCTCTTGTCAGTTAGAACAGAGAGCTGCTGCTTCTTCATTTCTCAGCTGATACCTCTTACCCCCTTCTCAGATAGGGCACCAGCCATCTATGTGCATTTGTTTGATCTCCAAGTGACAGAGAAGTCTTTGTATGCTTCAGGTTCTTGAATGCTTGTGGCTTTGATTAACCATTCACCAAGGGCTCTGCTTTCTCTCCAGTTGAGCTGGGGCAAAACAGAACTGAGAAACATTCTTCAGAAAGTTTACTGCTGTTATATGGGTCATCCTTCGCTTTCCTGTCAGTCATTGCCTTGAAAAAGACTCCACACTCATTAACATAAAAGGTGTTGACATTTTGAAGCCTCTGGTGATGTCTGAGAACTTTTTGATGAAGCCTTCCACAGCTTCTTCTGGAACTTCACTGGATTTATCAGAAAAGGCTTTCTGGGAGATCTTATGTTGCAGTTTAAATTTCTCAAGCCGACCATTTGATGCTTGGAAATCTACCACAACAAAATTTTTAGCAGTTTCCTGAATTATTGGCCTAGAGGTTCAGGAGTTATTTACCCTCATTGGTTAGAACCAGCTTAATGTGGCATTATTGACTTCATTCAGAGATTTCCTTGTGTTTCATTGTAGGTCTCTGCTTTCCTTACCATATCTCTCCACCATGTTTATGTTTTTAAATTTTTCTAACTCTGATCCTGTTGAAGTGAAAATGTTCCTTTTTCTTTCTTTAGCTGCTGTTTTCCATAATATGTAGATCAACTTTTACAATGTCAGCTCTCTGAGCTCTTTCATTTTGGCCATGATATCTCAATTCACTGTAAAATATTTTGGTAATTATAGGATGTACCTATAATTCACAAAAATCTTCCACAACACGTGATACACAATAGGGTGTTAGGTCTAATCCATCACATGGTAATAATAAAACATGAAAAAAGAAGTTATACTACGGAAAAAATAAAACAACTAAGGAGCAAATCCCATATCTTCTATCCTTTGGTGTAGAGTAGAATCAACTGGTCAAGTTATAGAAAGGAAATTAATATTGTGTGTCACAGTTCAAGTGGTCAAGTTACAACTCACAGAGTTGGTGAATACATACAGGTCATTCTTTCATTGAGTACATGTGGTACATGTCTCGTCTATGAAAATTATGTCAACTTAAGGAGATGGTTAATGTAGGATGTGGTCAACTAGGGAGGTTCTACTGTGTATGAATGTTTGTGTGAATATGTACATAGACACACATACAAATATCTGGTTTATTCTGTTTTTTTTGATAACCCTGATACAGACACACTTCTGATTATTGGATTTAAAGTATACTATTACAAATGTACTCAATCTATACAAATATTTATTTGTTATTAATTGATTAAATATTAATAAAAACAAATATTTGGATAGATTGTATAGTTTTTTCATTACTGATAGGTTATTATTCAAAATTTTCAAAAGATGATAGGTAGTGTCCCCTGCATTATGAAGTCATTGAAATTATTTAACATGCATTCAAAAAAAATCATCTCATTTCCTGAAGTCTACCAATTAAATTCCATCTTGGCTCTAGCAATTAAAAAAAAAAAAGTAGGAAGAGCAAGTGTGACAGCATTAGTATTCAGTGAAATTGATGACCTTTGTGGGTTAGTCTTATATAAGCTGCTACGGTACGCATAACTTGTCACTGTAGTTCAAAGTTATGTTCAACACAATTTTTCTTCCTAATTGCTCAAGACACTCTGCTGTGACATTGGCTACTCTGGCTGCAATAGAGATGAAAGAATCAAGCCATTGTATGTTACAGTTAACATGATTGCTAATAAAGAACAGCAGTGGTGTGGAAAACTGTACAGAGACAGTAAAACTGAAGCTCAAGGGTCTACCCGTGCACAGTGTGAAATCCGTGTTCTGCACAAGGATTAGGGAAGGTGATTACAGATGAACCCTCCATGATAAGGAGGATTAACACAGAAGGTAAGATATCTAACTCAAAACACTGGAGGACACTGGAGGGATAGGGTACATATGAAGTTATGTCAATAGAATAATTCTCCAGTCTAAAATTACAAGCATTATTGTACTCTTAGTAGTATTAATTTTTGCTTGCAAGTGTAGCAAGAGCAAAATGCCTTTGGAAAGCTGATTACAAGTTTTCAATTTCTGTCTCTGAAATTCCATCTGACCTGTCTCCAGATATTTGCTATTGCGAAAGTAGCCCTTAATTTAGCGAAACTGAGGAGTGCCTCTTCCGCACCACACACTGACAGGGTCACTCAGGTTTTTTACACTGTCACTGTTCAGGACAAGTCAAGCCATTTTCTAGTGATGTTCAACCGGTATGCCATGAAAAAAATCAAATCTCATTAATTAAATTATTTTTGAAAGAAATTTAAAGCACAGTAAGTATATTCTTCTTCTTCTTCTTTTTTTTACTATTTTTTGATCAACATAATTTAAATGTGCTGTGGAAGTTTAACTATAATTTCATATGTGCCACTAGATAAAAAGGTTGAAAACCACTGTTCTAAGCTGTCCAGTTTGTAGTATTTGTTGAAAACATATAGCAGAAATCCACTAGGAGAGCGTCACATGGTTCTTGTCCTCATTTTTGTGTGTGTTCATTTATCATTGTCATAGTCCTTGGCACCATTAACACCTGACTGGCTGATCAGCTCAATCGATTTGATTATCTCACGAGCCATGTAGCATTTCTAAATCCAGTTGCACGCTGCACACCAGCTGTGGTTCACTATCCTCTACCTCACAAAACCCTAACCTGGTCTCACACACAGGGGAAAAAAACAACAAAACTTTTTTTAGTTTAGTTTTTCATTGAAGTGGAGTTGGTGTGGATGGAATTTAGCTGTCAGTGTAACTGGTCTCTTTTAATTTAATTTATGTAAATTATGCCCACTAAAGACATGGTTCTTTATGTTGAAATATAAACATGTCCAGCAACATAATTGGATTCTGTTTCTTTGCAATGGTGAATAGGCCCAAGAAAAACACATAGAGTAGCAAAGGCAGACTGAAAAGCAAACTGCACAGGAACTTGCCTTTGGGTTTACAGCTTTGCCTCCTCTTATTTTAAGTGTTTGATATTGTGCAAAACATCCTTACGTGGGGTCAGAAGGCTGTCAAGACCTGCACGGTTTTAGGTAAAAGCCTCGTGAGAACAGATACTTTTTTGAAGTCCTAAACTCTTTCCTGATAGGTAAAGTCCAACCCCCAAATGTGCTTTGTTCTCTTCCACTGTGTGTGAAAAATTTTGTATCAGTTACCAACATTGAAAATTGAGAGTTTTGACACAAAGATAGTAGTTTTCATTTTATTTGGAAAGATTAGAAGATCTGGTACACATTCCTGCATGAGGAAGCTAGAGCTAAGAAGCTGCCCATGTAAAACATCAAGGTGGAGCTGTAGAATCTATATCATGGTCATGAGGCAACAGTTATTGAAAAAAGGCACCATGTAAGTATTACAGTTAGGAAAGTTAGAAGAGCCAGAATATGTTAAACCACTATGGTTGGCTTCTTGTAAATGGCAGATATAAGCACAATATTAACTGTTAAGTGTATATATTTCCTGTCCCATTTCTCTCTCTCCCTCTCTCTCTCTCTCTCTCACACACACACACACACACACACACACACACACCTTCTTTGCCCCTTTACCCCTTCCTATGCATTATTTATTCAGCAGAGAATTGCTAATGCTCACACTGTCAGTTGCTGTACTAGCCATGCTTCTGTCTGGGAGTGAAGGAGAGAGACTAGCTTGAGCAACAGCAAGACCCCATCTCTACTAAAGATAGAAAAACTAGCTGAGCAAGATGGTGATGTGCTCCTGGGTCTGGTAAGGTCGTGAAAACCATGACAGTCAGGCAAAAGAGTATGTCCAATTTAGACCTTTAAAGACTATTAGCACTGACAATGCAAACATGGCCTCACTCTTGGTAATAAAAGAGACCAAAGCCATTATACATGAGCATGGGATATTCTATTATTAAGAGGTAAAGCCACAAAGGTCTACAAATAAAAAATAAAATTGATTATGAAGAGGACTATGGCAATACTATCAGTCCCACCTGCACTATTTGTGCTAAAATCCTGTGTCTGTACAATGAATGTGAAAGGGAGTACCATTGAGACACAGGATAAATGTGTGCTTGTGCATTTTAATGTGTGTGTAGTAGACATTTAAGTAATTCCTTAGTCTATCTGGACTAATGCGGAAGAAGATGTTATACTGAAAGATTTTGACACCAGTTCAAAATATTTTTAAGTTTTCTGAATGAATCATGTTTTCAAATCATTTAGTTTGGGTGATTAAACAAATTGTTTTCAAACAAGCCTCAATTTCCTCCTCTTTAAATTGAAGATGATGAATTGTGCCATGACTAAGCTCTTTTCAGATTTAAGTTTTAGAAGCCTCTGAAGTTACTTTCTAGTGCAGTGTTTCTTCCCGCCCCTGTGTGCACACGACTTGCTCTGTATCAGCCTCCACAGACGAGGAAGATAATTCTGTAGAGAATCACCAGCTAGTAAGTCATAAATAGAAAGTAAGATATATTATTTTCATAGTAATTATAAAAATGTATTCCCATTGGGATGAAAGGAAAACCATGTCACCTCATTCTAGAGACAAGAGATTTATGTGTATATTCCTATGGGCTCCAATTGCATGGATAGAATGAAGGAAGATGGTGACCTGGAAGTTTGAATGCCTCTAGGACCTGAGGCTTATTCCTTCTATTTCCTGAGGGTGGAGCAAAGGAGAAAAACTTCCTCTCTCTGGGTATAACGAATATAGTAAGTGCCTCTCTAGACATTACTCTGAGAAATACATTCCTATTACTAACATTCCTATTGCAACAGGCACTGATGTGTGCAGTTAAGGATGGGACAGAAGTGCACTGAGCTTTGGAAACCTCTCCAATGAGCTATGTCATGATTACACTCATTCATTAGTTCTTTCAGCACACAATAGTTTAATAGCCAGTATGTGCCAAACACTGTGCTGTGGCCTAACAATATGGTACTCCATAGGCACATTCTTACCTTTAGAAGGTACAAATAATTAAAATATAACAAGAAGAATTCTATGTTAGAAATACAAGATCAAAAAAATAAATAAAGGACTGTGATAACTTAGGTGAGCATATGTCTTAGTCTGTTTGGGCTTCTATAACAAAATACCTGAGACTGAATAATTTATTAAAAACAAGAATTTATTTCCTACAGTTCTGGAGACCTGGAAGTCCAAGATCTAAGTACTTGAATGTGGTCTGGTGGGGGCCTGCTTATGTCCTCACATGGTAGAAGTCTGAAGTGCAGAGTGGACCCTGTCACCCTTACACTGCATGCAGCCTCTTTTAGAAGGGCCTTCATCCATTCATGAGGTAGCAGCTCGAGAGGCTTACTGACCTCTCAAAGACCTTGCCTCTCAATGCTGTCTCGTTGGAAAAACTGAATTTTGAAGGACATTAAAATTCAATATGAATTTTGGAGAGGTCAAAAACATTTACATTATAGCAAAATTTGACTTGTCCAATTGAAGATTCTCACTACTTTTAGTTAGTGACAAGAAGGAAGAATTTATTTTATGCTCGCTCTTTATGCCCAAAGGGATATCGAGTAACCTCTGACCACCCCCACCCCGACCCAACTAGCTTACCAAGAGAGACAAAAGTAATTTTTTTTATATAAAGGGACAGAAAAAGCCCCCAGTAGAGCAAAAAGAATGGAATTAACAATCCCTTTACTTAAAAGTAATCTCTTATATGTACAATCTAAATTATTTGAACACTTAGAAGCAGAAAAGAGATTGGTGGTTATAAAGGACTGGTGGGGTTGTGGGTGGAGGCATTGGGACATGTTGGTTAAAGAAACAAGACATCAGTCAGACAGGAGGAATACATCCAAAATCTTTCTATTGTATAACATGGTAATTACAGTTAATAATGGCATACGGTATCCTTGGGTATTTCTAAGAGAGTAGATTTTAAGTGTTCTTACTATAATGAAATACATATTTAAATTAATGTGTACATTAATTAACTCAATTTAGCCATTCCACAATGCAATGTATATATATTTCAAAACATACATAATAAAAATATTTTATTTTTATTTGCTAATTTGAAAAATAATGCAAAGATAACTTAGTGTAGCCTAGGGTGTTCTAAACTAATTTGCACCCATTATACCAGGGGAGGTGAGGTGGATAATAGGAAGCTATTAAGGCAAAAGTAAAGGGAGGTTCACCGATTAATGCAGTAGAGATTCCAACCAGTTGGGAAGCAAAGCATTGACTGAAAGCATATGGAGGACTTTTGCCATTCATCTTTGTTCCTTAGGCACCTAGCAAGGTCCAATGAGCCAAGGCTTAATAGGTTAATGGCGTTGAGACACCAACTCAGTTGGAAAGCAAAGCAGTAATCAAGACCAGGGGGTATGGCCCATTGTTGGGTTTTCACTGAGTAACTTTTTTTTTTTAAACACAGTTTATTGAAAGATATAAGTGTGTCATCATAGGAACTAGATGGAATTATAGCCCTGGGCACATTTTGGAAGACTACACTATTTATTGAGTAATGTTTTTAACATGACAACTTCTTATCTCCCTCATCTTGCAAAATTAGCATCATGATAAAGGCACTTGCTGGCACAGGGCAAGAGGAAATAAAGAACTTGGCAACTGGTAAAAATAGTTGTTGCCCTGACAAGAATATTTTTTTAAATGATATTTTTATCATTTTTGGTAAAATTAATTATTAATTCATTTGTCTTATTATGACTATAATTTCTCCTTTTAATCTGTTACACATTCCTGCCAAAGTGATTGTTCTATCTCATACATTTTTTTTTTTTCATATAACTCACTTGGTAAAAAAAAACAGAGAGAGGTTTTTTATATTGTTTATAGGTTATTTGTATGCTTGGGATTGCACACGTGGTCTTTTGATCATGGCCCCTTTTTGGTCCTCTGGCCTCATCTAGCCTCAACTGCTGGGGTATTTTCACTGTAGCAAAGTCGAACCCACTCCTGGCTCCCCAGGGAGCACATCTTCTAGCAGGATTGAAGGAGAAGGAGGAGGAAGTAGAACGGACAAGAATGAGAGGAGGAGGTAAAGAGAGGAGCAGGGAGGAGAGAAGAAGAGAAGAAAGGGAAGGAAAGGAAATACAAGAAAGGCAAAGGAATAAGGAAAGAATTTCTACTCATTTCTCAAGAATCATCTCAAGTGTTCCCATCTCCTCAAGCCTCCCTTAAATTCACTGACAAGGAGCCCATTCGGCTATAGCTTATACTGTGTCACCACCTAGCAAATTTACGCGGTATTGCAAAGCATGCTCCTGTTTCTCTATTGTCCCTTACAGCTGATTAAAAACTCAAGGGGAGGGTCACAGGCTTCTCTCTGTCTCTCCCCCTCTCACCCATTAGTAACTAGTTCTGAAAGGGTTTTATGTTTGTTTGTTTTTTAAAAGAAGGAATTAATGAATTCTACGAATTCATAAAAAAGAGAATAATCACACCTATTTGTGTAATAGAAGTATACATCTAAATTAACCTTTCTAGTTGGTAAATTAGAGGAAAATTAATGATGCTGAAAAGTAGGGTATCATAGTATAAGTTTTCTAAGAATATAACTTGAACCGTCTATCTTTATGTTGACCTCCTTTCCCTTTCTGCCCTGAATTTTCTTCTAAATTGGTTCACCCAAGTATAAAGTTAATTAATTTTTATTAAGCAATTAGAAGGAAGGAAGTAATTTTCATTTCTAAGCCAAAGAATGGCAGAGACGAAAGATGACTAATCATTAGAAATGTCTCAGATTCAAAATGGTTTCCAACATGTGCAAGATAAAAAGAATAAATGTGATAAGGATGATCCATGGGGCAAGTTACTCTCAGAGTAAAGACAGATGTATCTGCCCATCCACTTTAGTCATGCCTTATCATATTGAAAAAAGAAAAAAAAAATCAGTAATCATGAGAGAAAGGGAAATTGAAACCACAATGACATACCAACCATGTTTCTCTTGTCAGAATGGCCATTATTAAAAAAAGTCAACACCAACAGAGGCTGGCAGGAATGCAGATAGAAAGGGATGCAGATAGATGCTTATACACTGTTGGTAGGACTTCACATTAGTATAACTCCTGTGGAAAACAGTATAGATGTAAAAGTAGATGCACCCCGTTTGATCCAGCAATACCACTACTATTATCCACCCAAAGGAAAAGAAGTAATTTTAGGAAAAAAAAGAAAGTGCACTTGAATTTTTTTTGTAGCACAGTTTACAATTACAAAGATGTAGAATCAGTTCAAGTGCCCACCAGATCACGGAGTGGATTAAAAAATGTATATATGTGGGCAGCGCCTGTGGCTCAAAGGAGTAGTGTGGCAGCCCCATATGCCAGAGTTGGTGGGTTCAAACCCAGCCTCGGCCAAAAACTGCAAAAACAAACAAACAAACAAAAAAAAACAGGTATATATACACCAGGAAGTATTACTCAGCCATAAAGAGGAACAAAATAACATCTTTTGCAACAAATTGTGTGGAACTGAGGACCATTGTCCTAAATGAAGAATCTCAGGAATGGAAAAACAAAGACTGTATGTATTCTGTAATAACCGGGAGCTAAACAATGGGCACACACAGGCAGAAAGAGATGTACAAGTCATTGGAAATCAAGACAAGGGGGCAGAGGAAGAGGGAGAAGGAAAACTCATCTACTGGGTACAGTGAACACTGTTCAGGCGATGGATTCACTAAAAGCTCTGACCTAAGAATTGTAAAATGTATTTATGTAGCAAAATCATTTGTACCCCCTTAATATTTTGAAATTAAGAAAAAAAAAGGAAAGAAAAAGAAGAAGATAACATTTTTTTTAACATACATTCTCCTGCCTCAATTTATACTGGAGAGTTTCTATCCAGAGAGTAGCAGGTAGCTTCCACGTCTGGATAGCTTTTTCAAGATTTGCAAAATTTCACTCTTTTTATCAACAAATCATGTCATATCTAATTCTTTGAGTTACCAGAATCAAACTGAATTAAATTTTAGTGTTTCTCCAGTTATGATTCATTTCTAAAGCCTATCTGGTGGGACTTTGGTTCCATGATGTCTATGAGGTTAAGAGGATATCCTAACACTTAGACATTAGAAGATTCAAATCCAGGCTTCATAATTAACCTTATTTGTGATGCTGGCCAAGTTGATTTATCAGCTATAAAATAGAGTTGAATAACATAAATACAAAAAATAGCTAACATTAATTTAGTACATAGTAAATACCAGACATTCTTCTAAGTATTTTATATAAATTAATGCATTCAATTACCCCAATAAATTTATGATTTAAGTGTATCCAATTCACAGGTGAAGAAACTGAAAATGAGGAAATTATGAATCATTTGATAAATTAAATGTGTAGCATGAAGCCTGGCATTCAGTCGGCAGTCAATAGCTGGGAACAGATATTGCCTATTTCTATTATTCATGAACTTGTCAAGATTCTCCAGAGAAACAGAATTGACTCATGCAGTTGTGGAGGCTGAGAATTCTCAGGATCTGTGGATCTCTAGTCAGAAAGCTGGAAACAGGAGAGCCAGTGCTTTAGCTCCAACATGATTCCAAAGACCTCAGAACCAGGAAAGCCAATGGTGTATGCTACTCTCAGTTTGAAAACAATGGGAAGAGAAGACTGATGTCCCATTTTGAAGGCAGGCAAAGAAAATGAATGATCTTATTCTGCATTTGTTTTATTCAAGCCTTAATGAATTGAATGGGGCCCACACACACTGGGGAGGCAATCTGCTTTACTCAGTCTAGTGTTTCATATGTTGATCTCTTTCAGAAACACCCTCACAGACACATCCAGGCTAGTGTTTAACCAAATGACAGGACATTCTGTTGCCCAGCCAAGTTGATACACGAAATTAATCATGACAATTCATTATGACAATCTCCGAGAAGGAAAACATCAGTGAAAACTTTTTTCTTTTCTTTTTTTTAGACAGAGTCTCACTTTCTCACCCTCAGTAGTGAGTCAGTAGTAGTGAGTGTGGCGTCACAGCTCACAGCAACCTCCAGCTCTTGGGCTTAGGTGATTCTCTTGCCTCAGCCTCCCAAGTAGTTGGGAGTACAGGTGCCAGCCACAATGCCCAGTTATTTTTTTGTTGCAGTTTGGCTGGGGCTGGGTTTGAACCCACCACCTTGGCATATGGGGTCTACTCACTGAGCCACTGGCACTTCCCCAGAGAAAGCTTTTAAAGATGAATTCTCAAAGTGAAGGTTTTAATGATAGTTTACACGGGACACAGAGAGGGAGATGCACAAATGAGAACCTGGTTTGGTCCACACTTCACACACAGCAAACATACATTTAATGAACAACTGAGATTGTCAATTAATTAGAGATAGACTATTGTGCCAGGTAATGAAAAGGACAGAGGATTGAGGAGCTCAAAATAGAAGACAATGTAGAAAAGTAGAGTAAGGGAAATAATGGCAAAGGGTGCAGAATTAGATAGTTGGACAAAATTGTATTTTGTCTAATACAAGTTGAAAAAATAATAAACTTTTCTTAGAGTAATAAATGATGACTACACAGAAGAAACATGAGACTCTTGCGTCTCATGTTCTACCCAGTTCTAATCCAGTCTTATTAATGTCATTAGTTAAGTTTTAAAACAATAATTTGGTATCCACATGCTTAAAAGTGTTTTAGGAAATCCCATCATCTAAATGAAATCCAAACACATTGGACTCCCATTAAATTTTTCCTACTCTTCTTTTCCAGCCCCTTTTCTTCCCATTATTTCTCCCCTATAGGCTAAATTCTATCCACAAATAAGGACTCACAGTTTTCCAAAGATACAATGTCTATGCTCTTTACTTACCTAGCTTGTCTTATCTAGAAGATTTTTCACTTTCCTGCTGGTGGATCTTCCTTTCTAGAAGACAAGTTTGTGTTGATGATGACGATAATGAGAACGATGATATGACAGGAGAAAGAGGAGGACAGTGGTGATTGTCGCTTTATTTTATTATCTATTTTGTTCCATCTCTGCCTTAACTGCATCTTTCATGGAATTCTTACAACCAAAAAATAGTTTCTATTATTCATATTTTATTGTTGTGGAAATTATAGTTTGGAGCGATTGAATGACTTGTCTAAAACTATCCACTTAATAAGAAAACCTTTTTTTTTTTTTTCCAGTCCAAATACTAAATACACACTGCAAACTATCAAAATTGATTTTTCTAAGAACGCTTTTATTAGTAATAAAAATTGTAAAACTCATAAAGCCCTCAAGTACCTTCTCTTTATATTGTGCCTACTTGTATAAAGAATTATTTACATGTCAGTCTACTCCATTTAATTTTGAGTTTTTTGAATCCATGAAGGAATTCCATCTACCTTGCTTCCCCACCACACTATTAGGCGCATGATAAGCACTTTATAATTTTTTATTAACATAAATAAATATAAAAACTATATTCTAAGTATACACAAGCAAATCTAACAAACCCAATAGTGAAAAGAAATCAAAACAATTTACCTTTGGCATTTTAAAAATTAGGAAGAATAAAGCCTTATTAAAATGTCTATCATTAAAATCCCTTTATTAAAATATTAGAATATCACTGGGGAGAGAAGTATATTGAATGCATTAAGTTCAAAATTTAATTATTTTTCTCAACTATTTTTGGGGGAAAGTCTTTGAAAAGAGAAGAGCCAAAGATGTAAACACAAAAAGATCAGGAACTCTGCCAAATTGGCAACGTGTTTGAGAAGCAAACAGAATAGTCTACAAATCACTGTTTAGCATTACGGGTGGCCCTTGCATCAATCATGAAAAGCATGAAAATGAAATAATTTGCTTTAAGTAATCTTATGATAAGGAAGCACAGCATGCTTCTTCCTACATCTTTTTTTTTTTTTAATGAATTTCTCCTGTGATTGCCCATTAAGAGGGCTCAGTAGTGATCTTTATTGCTTATAAGCTGATCAATATCTTTCAATTTTAATGTATAACCTCTTTGTCACTATTAAGACAGCACAGGGCAAAGGAGGTACGATAAATGTGAGCATGTCCAAGATAAAGTAGCTGATAGACTCATTAGAGTAATTATCAGGGAGAGAGAGAGAATGAGCGGCCTCCTGACTTCAATTCCCACAACTTTGACCTTTACATTTCTTCATGAAATTAAGCCTGACTTTTCTAATTGTTAACAATTCTATGTTCTCTGGTTTCTCTTGTTTCTTTTAGGACTTCTTTGTAAATTTTCCCTACCAGTGTATTCTTAGGGAAAAGAATGTCTCTTTAGAATTTCCCCCTTTATTATATTAAGTGGATTCAACTGGAGATAGAGGTGGGTTGAAATTTGGAATTCAATATTACTTTATACTAATATACTATATATATTAGGCTATACTTTATATATAGCCCTTAGATAATTTTTAAAATGTTGCAAATACATAACTTCTTTAGGTGTCTTTAATTACAGGTAGTTGGCCAAATAAGCACAGCTGAATGTTCTAATTGAGATTCTAGAAGTCAGGCAGCACCTGTGGCTCAGTGGGTAGAGGGCACCGGCCCCATATACTGAAGGTGGAGGGTTCAAACCCAGCCCTGGCCAAAGTGCAAGAAAAAAATAGCCGGGCGTTGTGGCAGGATTCTGTAGCCCCAGCTGCTTGGGAGGCTATGGCAAGAGAATCACTTAAGCCCAAGAGCTGGAGGTTGCTGTGACCTGTGATGCCATGGCACTCTACCAAGGGCAACAGAGTGAGACCCTGTCTCCAAAAAAAAAAAAAAAAAAAAAAAAATTAATGAAGTCAAATTTGAATTTAAAAAAAGGAAAAAGACAATGGCAAAACAATATGTATTTGTTTGATGTTATAT
>CAUYQS010036333.1:0-48880 GCA_963574585.1 Otolemur crassicaudatus | reverse complement strand
AGAAAATGACATGAAGGCTGTGTTGACCAGTTGATGGAAGTATTTCAGATTGCATGTGAAAACCCCACACTGTACCCCAGAAGTGCATTAATGTACATAGTTACCGTTCAATAAAAAAAAGAAAAAAAAAAGAAAAAAAATGTAGATTTTCAACCTCCCAAAACAAAAAAAATAAAAAAAATAAAAAATAAATAAAAAAAAATAAAAATGTATTTTTCCCTTTTTGAAGGATCTTGTCACAGGATGGCAGAGACATAGCAATACATGACAGACATTTGGAGGAAATTGAGGATGGTGGTCAAGATAACAAGAGAAATAGATAAAAATAAAGATTCAATTATTCACATTTCATAGGAGGCCAAATTTTCATCCAGTAGTTATGGAACAAGATAGGAATAAGTCTCCTTGGAATAATCAAGGAGATATAGAACAAAATTTAAGGAGAGACCAAAGAAGCAACTTCATGGAAGTGTATTCTTACTGAAGTTTAAATTATTGTAGAAAAATTCTCCTTTTGAACTACTTTGTGGAGAAGAAAAAAGAATTATTTATACAATTGTGTTTATTGAGCCAAGAAGGACATCTACTATGTTAATGTTTCTAGAATCCATCTGTATTGTGGTATAAAGATTTTATACTTATATATAATGTACCTTTCACTTCTTAACTGCCTAATAAATATTTTTATCTGTTGTTATTTTATATTTATTTATGGATGTAAAATATAATTTTTCTCTAACATATTGGTGAAACAATTACAGCAATAATTACCCTTTTTATGTGACAGAAAATAGGAAATACATCAATTCCAACTATATATTTTGAAGGAAGGAAATTACTAAAAGATAGGTTAATATACTATATCCTATTCTTACCTTCCCATTATAAACTATAAGTCTACTGGTGGGCTCAATGAAATATGAGTCCTTGGGAAACATTTTTAGTCAAGATGCAGTATCCAGTAAACTCTGAAGAATTTAGACACTTTTCATCCCTCATGCACAGCCATTCTGGAAAATGGTGGCATGTAATAAGAGACAAGGCTAAGAAGGAATTTTATAATGCATATTTGTGGTAAAGTGTCAAAAACCTTTCTTAAGATGGTTCACCTTCCATTTCACTGAAAAGATTTTATGACAGTGAATAGATATTGGTCTGAAATTTGAACCAGTTTCTCTCTAATACAGAAACTGAATTCCCATAACAATATCAACATGGCAGCCAAAAGTGGGCTCCATATTCCTACTTCTCTAATTTCAATAAAGACAAATAGAAGAAATTTACTTGAGATGTGGATTCCACAGCCAAGCAGAAACTATTGCTTTCTGGCAGCACTTGTTCACAGATGAGAAGGTGGTCAGAAGATAAAATCTTCAGTGGATTCTATGCAATCACCTCTGAATCATCATCTTCCATAACACCACTGAAGGCATTGGTGTTATCACTGAAAATCGGCAGTGTTGGGGTGTTTTGTTTGGTTTTTAATTTTATTTTCTTTATGAACCTTCCCTTTTCCTTTTCAATGATTTTGTGTAAAGCAATATTTCAAATTAACCTTTGATATGTTTGACCCAAGTCCTATTAATATATGAACTTTGGGAGACGTATGGAAACCATAGCAAGTTTCTTTCATTTCAAATGTATTTTTTCCTTACATTTATTTATGGATATAAAATATAATTTTTCTCCGACATATTGGTGAAACAATTATAGTAATAATTACCCTTTTTACGTGACAGAAAATAGGAAATATGTCAGTTCCAACTATATATTTTGAAGCCAAGGAAATTACTAAAAGATAGGCTAATATACTATATCCTAGGTATTTAATCATGGACAAAAAATGTGGGCTCTTATATCCTGTATTTTCAAATCTATAAAATAGTAACAATAGTGTTAATCACATCATAGGATTATTGTGAAGATAGAACATTTGGCACTGTATCTGACACCTATACCCCCTTGAACGATGCAACTTATAGGTTATTAGTATAGAAAAAGATATTCTGACACACACCAGGAAAACTCTTTAAATTTAATACTTAAAGGCAGTTTATGTTTCTAAAGACAATGCTTACTAAGGATCTATGTAAAAACAAAGGGAAAAATTATAATAATCTTAACACAAAACCATATAGAATGTGTTTAAACCCATAGGAATTATATAAAAGCTAAATGATTTTCTTATGTAAGTGAGTTAGCACAGTGTGAAATAACGTTAAGTACTTAGGGAAGGCTGATAGAAAATATACAAAAATGTTGACTATATACTATTTTGGAAACTTAGTAAAACATTGATTAATTTTTGTTTTTGTGACTTTCCTATATAAACTGAATGATGAACATCTGCTACCTATGAAATTAGAAAAATTTACTTTCAAAAATCAGATGGAAATGTTTTAGATAAAAGTGTTTTAGATAAAGTATCAATCTTTATGTGGGTCTTTGTGAGCAATGAACCCATTTTTCCAATTTTATGAATAAGGAAAATGAATTCCATAAAAGATAAATAACTTCGTCATACATGGACTAAGTATCAGGTTTGTGATTAATTTTATAACAGTGCTCTACTGAATTGCCCCTATCTAGGGTTTAATCTAAGGTTGATTCAACCAAAAACTTTTAGGACTTCCATTTCCAGGAACATAGAAATGATGTACTTTTTACTACCATTCTTACTATGCACAACTAAAATCCTTAGAAATTATATACAATATAAACATAAGAATACTCTGAAAGGTAAAAGGAAGAAGGCAGACATGATATGAATCTTGAGATAATCTTAATGAATTACATGGTGATGAATTCCTGGATTTTCTTTTTATTCTCTATAATCCAGACTTAACACTCAAAACCCAGCAGTATGCACAGAAAAAGCTTTAGCAAAGGTTTCTTTAGCCAAAGGACCAGGAAAAGGGAAGCCTAGAAAGTCAGAAAACTTCAAGACAATAACCACATTACCACAGTTTGTTAGTCGTACAAAACTATGGATCCTGTAGATATTTAAAAGGATAACAAGGGGATACTGTAAATAAATATGCATGGTTAAATTTGACAAGTTAAATAAAAAGGAACTTAAATAAAAAGATTTTTGAAAAACAAAAAACTTCCAAAATTTACCCATTATGAAATAAATAATCTGAATGTCCTTAATGAAGGAAAGTAAAAGAAAATAATTTTGTAATTTAACCCCCTAAAGGGTGGGGGGACCCTTCTAGGTCCAAATGGTGTAAAATTGTCTGGTCCAAGACTTTTTTAGGTGTAAGAATTTTTATTGCTGCTTCAGTATTGGTGCTTAATATGGTTCTGTTCGGTAGTTCTACTTCTTTCTGACTGAGCTTTGGAAGGTTGTGTTTTTCCAAGAATTATCCATTTCCTCCATATTTTCAAGTTCATGGGCATAAAGATTTTTATAGTATTCTGAGATGATGTTTTATATTTCCATGGTCTTGGTTGTGACTTCTTTTTTTTTGAAACAGAGTCTCATTTTGTTGCCCTGGTTAGAGTTCATGTATCATCACAGCTCACAGCAATCTCAAATTCTTCAAGAGAGCCTCTTGCCTCAAACTCCTGAGTAGCTGGGACTAGAGGCATGTGCCACCATATCCGGCTAGTTTTTCTACTTTTAGTGGAGATAGGATTTCCCTCTTGCTCAATCTGGTCTCAAACTCCTGAGCTCAAGCAATCCACTGTCTCAGCCTCCTAGAGTGCTAGGATTACAGGGGTGAGCCATCATTCCTGGCACTTTTCTTTTTTTCATTTTTAATTGAGCTGTAACTTTTTGCTTCATTGGTCTTCTTCACACCTAGTTGGTGCAATGCATGTATTCTGGGTGAAGGATGAACATATACCTTTGACTAAAAATGTACAAGTGCAAATTAGGTAACCAAGATGTGTACCCCTATAGTATTATAAAATGAAACATTAATAAGGAAGAATTAAAAGGCACACAAATTAGGGGAAAATAGATAAGATCACACCTGTTTCTCATAACATGTTTGTCTACATGGAATGTTCTGGTTATTATAAAATATACACACAGAAACCTCTCAAAATGAGTAAGTTAGAAAAGCAAGGTGGTAAACTTATAAAAATCTACTGTGAAAAACTAAATATGAGAGCTAAACTTATAAAATTGTTAAAAGAAAATACAGAAAAACCTTCAGAACTTTGTATTTGGCAATGATTTCTTAGAAATGATACCAAATACACAGGCAACCAAAGGAAAAAATAGATAAATTGGACGTTATTAAAATCAATAATTTTCACAATAAAGGACATCACCTGAAGAATTAAAAGATAGGCATTGTAATAAGTAAAAATATTTTCAAATTATATGTTTGATAAGGGATTAGTATTCAGAATATATAAGAACTTTTAAAACTCAAGAACAAAAAATAAACTAATTGAAAACGGATAAAGGATCTGAATAGACATTGTTCCAAAGAATATATGCAGCAGGCCAATAAGAAAATGCAAGAGTCACTAATCGTTAGGGAAATATATTTCAAACCCACAGTGAGATACCATTTCATACACATTCTGATGGCTATTATTAAAATAAACCAACGAAAACCTCAGAAAATAACCAGTGTTGATGCAGATATGGAAACATTGAAGCTTTCATATATTGCTAGAGGGCATTAAAAATGGTGTAGCCCTGGAGAGTACAATTCAGTAGTTTTTCAAAAAGCAAATATTAATAATTACCATATGCACCACTTTTATGTATATACGCCAACTAATTCAAAAGAGGGACTCAAACGAATACTTGTACTTTTAAGTTGTATTGCAACACTTTTCACAACTGTCAAAAGATGGGAAAGATCCTGTAATTCCAATACTGGACATCTACCCAGAGAGGGGAAAAATCATTTTATCATAAGGACATTTGCACTCAACTATTTATTGCAGCTCAATTTACAATTGCCAAATTGTGGAAACGACCTAAATGCCCACCAATCCAGGAATGGATTAGCAAGCTGTGGCGTATGTATGCCATGGAATACTATACAGCCACCAAAAGGATGGTGACTATACATCTTTTGTATTAATTTGGATGGAGTTGAAATACATTCTTCTTAGTAAAGCATCATAAGAATGGAAAAGCAAGAATCCAATGTGCTCAATTCTTATATGAGAACAATTGATGCTAGTAAGTACATGGTAGGGGATGGGGAATGGGGGAGAGGCAAGAAGGAAGGAGGGATGGGGTGGGGGACCATGGTGTGTGACACACTTCCTGAGGGTGGGACACTATTAATAGAGGGACTTCACCCAGCAAACACAAGCTGTGTAACCTGGCTCATTGTACCCTCAATGATTCCCCAACAATTAAAAAAATAAATGGGAAAAACTCTTGTTTCCATCAACAAATGAATGCAAAAAAAAAGAGTCTCACACACACACACACACATATTCATGCATGTATATATTTCTTATTATTTCAAGTTGGATTCTCCAGAAACACATGCTCATATGAAAGGTTTATTTATTTATTTATTTATTTTAAGAAACTGTCCCTCAGGAAATATCAGCAAGAAATTTGGGAGGGAAAATGGGGAAGGAAAGAAGGCCAGGAAAGAGTCAGATATTCCACAAAATCCCACAATATATATCATTGGATAGGGAAGTTCTAAAATGGTGTAGTTGACAGATCAAGGTTGTTCCTGTAAGGGACCAGGGAGCTGGGACCTTTCTACCTGTGCATCATTGGTTAGGAGTTAGAGGAATGGACAAGGGGGTACAACCAATCCTATCCCCTCCTTGAAGGTTCTCCATGTCCACAAGGTGGGTCCCTGTAGTCCATTTGTTCTCAGACTTCAGCAGCATCACAATTACCTGGAGGGCTGTTAACACACAGCTTCTTATTCCATAGATCTGGGGAGAGGGTTGAGAATTTTTATTTTTTACATCACAACAATACTATAAAAAGCAAGAATCAGTATTATATGCTTGAAAGTAGAATGTGAGTTAAAGATGTAAATCATAAACCCTAGAGCATCCACTAAACTCACAAAGGAAAGAGTTATACTATGTATGTGATATATAGATTATAGGTAAAAAGCTAACATAAGAGATGAAATGTAAAGGAGTGGACAGGAGAAATTCCAAGGTACAGTAGAAAACTTTTGGAAGAGATGGATATGATTGTTACTGTGATGGTTTTATGGGTGTATACATATGTTAAAACTTACTAAGTTATATGCCAAATATACCTCAATAAAACTACGGAAAAGGCTTTAAGAAAATGGAGCATACACTCACATACAATGTGATGTTACTGAGCCACATATAGGAACAAAACTCTGATACTACTTACAATATGGATGATCCTTATGCTAAGTGAAATAATCCAGACAAAAAAAGGATGCCTGTTATTTAATTCCACTTATGTGAAGTATCCATCTAAAGACAGAAAGTAAATGAGAAGTTACCATAGATGGGCTGGAGAAAATAAGGAATTGAGAGGTCAACATTTTTTTAATGTTTACAGAGTTTCTGTTTGTGGCAATAAAAAAGTTTTCAAGTAGCTGATGGTAATAGTTATAAACACTGTGAATGTAATTAATGTTTCTGAATTGTATATCCACAAAGAATTAATATGGCAAATTTCACATATTGAAAGCCACATGGCACTGATGAAAGAAATCAAATATGAGCTAAATAAAGGAAGACACGCAGAGAGTCTACATGGATTAGAAGAGTCAGCCTAGTAACACTGTCAGTTTTCTCCAAAATTTCATATAAGGTTAATGCAATTTTTGTCAAAATCGCAGCAAGATGGGTGGCCCCTGTGGCTCAGTGGGTAGGGCGTCAGCCCCGTATACTGAGGGGGGAAGGTTCAAACCCGGTCCCAGCCAAACTGCAACAAAAAAATAGCCGGACGTTGTGGCAGGTACCTATAATCCCAGCTACTCAGGAGGCTGAGGCAAGAGAATACCTAAGCCCAGGAGTTGGAGATTGCTGTGAGCTGTGTGACGCCACGGGCCTCTACCAATGGTGATAAAGTGAGACTCTGTCTCTACCAAAAAAAAAAAAAAAATCCCAGCAAGATTTTATTTTTCTAACTATAGACTAGATTGCCCTAAAACATGCATAAAAATGGCAAAGGAACTAGAAATGGTAAAATATTTTGGAAAAAGAAGATTAAAGTCGGAGGAATTAATCTATTAATTCAATTGACTATCTAAAGATCAATGGAACATAATTAAGCACTAAGAAGTAAACCTACACATGTAGGCTTAATTTATTTTTCAATAAAATAACAATAGCAATTCAGCAGCGGAAATTTAGCCCTTTCAATAAATGCTACTGAAAAAGTTAGATATCCATAGCAATCCCACCAAAAAATTTCTATGTCTAATACAAAAATTAACTCACAATGGATCATATCCACCAGTTATCAGAAGTCAATCTGTATAGTATCAGTGTAAAAATTAAACACTAGTTTAAAAATAAGCATAGTAGAAAATATTTGGACTTACATGTAGGAAAAAAAATATTTAGACTTGACACTAACATAATTCACTTAAAAAAATTAAATGATACATTTTACTTGTTCAAACTTAAAAACTTTTAGTCTGTGAAAGACCTTGTCAAGTGCTGCCTTCTTGGAGAGGATATTTACAAAACATATTTCCAACAAAATGCTAGTGTCTGGAATATGTAACCAATCCTCAGAACTCATCAGGAAAATAACAAAAGATACGATTAGAAAATGGGCAAAAGACATGAAAAATAATTCACTGAAAAGGTTATGACAAGCACAAGAGAAAATCTTCAACAATATTTGTCATTAGAGAAATAAAAATTAAAATCTCAATACAGTAACACCACACCCCTAAGAGAATGGCTATAATAAAAAATAATAAGGCTATGAAATACTAATGAAAATAAAGAGCAACTGGACCAAACGTAGAATGGGACAGACACTCTGGATAATTGGCTGTGTCTCATAAAATGCATCGGTCAGCCATCATATAATTCAGCAATTGCACTCTTAAACATTTATCCCACAAGCCTTATGTTGATACAAAACCTGTACATGGATAAGCACAGTAGCTTTATTCAAAATAATCAAAAACTAGACACAATCCACACGCCCTTACATGGGTGAATGATTAAACAAATTTTGGTAGATTTAGTAGATTCATATCAAGGACTATTACTCAGCAACAGAAAGTAAAGAACTATTGATACATAGAACAATCTAGATGAATCTCCAGAGAATTATGCTTAGTGAAAAAAAAAATACCAATGCTAGAAGGTTACATACTGTGTGATTCCATTAACATAACATTTTGTAAATCACAAAATTATAGACAGGAAGAAAAGATTAGTAGTTGTCTGGGGTTAAGGAACTGGGCTTATAAGTTCATGAGGCTCTAAAAGCATGCATGAGAAACGCTTATGGTGATGGAAATATTCTGTAACTCACCTGTGTCACTGGCAGTTTCCTAGTTGTGATAGTGTCCTATAGTTTTACAAGATCTTTCTTACTCTTGGAGGAAATTGGGTAACTGGGGGTACAGAATATCGCATTGCCAAGGAAATAAAATTTAAGTTGCTTGTATCATAATTCAATAGTCACTGGAACATCCAAATACTATTACATTTAACCCACTCTGCAATAGAAAGTTCACCGATCCAGCACTGTTTTGTTATCATTATTGTATTGTGCCCTGGTCTATTGTTTCTACTATTTCTGTTGGTGTCCCTTCTACTCCGGTATTTACACATTTTCTAACACAATTAGACCCCTGTTGACATCATCATTTCTGGTCCTGTGAACTGTTTGGTGTACCAGGAAATTTTAATGATCTTACTTATACAATCAATGCTTTCTACAAAAACATAAAAGCCAGGGGACAGTGTTCACTCAGATCTGATTTCAGGACTTGATTGTAGGATCAAACATCTGAGTGAAAACAGTCCAGCCTGATTCAATTACACTTTGAGAAACTCAAGTTTCTCCTCCTCTACGAAACTTACATTGAACGCTTCAGGTGGAAGTATGATCTCTTTCAAAAATCTTAAGTTAACTTTTGTAGCTTTCACCTGGTAAATCATTAACTTTCTCAAAATCATATATATCCAAACCTATATCTTCTCTTTCCATGTAACCTGTGAATTCCTTTATATTCAAAATCAAGCCTTATATTTCTTTTCTTCTCTCATAGTATTGTTCACATCAGCATAAAATCAAATATTTAGTTACTTACTATAATTTCTCCAAGAATTTAAATATATTCTAGATCAACTTTTAGTTCTTTGAGGTATCTCTATCCTACCATTTGATACAGCAATTCCACTACTGGGTATTTATCCAAAGGAAAAAGTAATGTCAATTTACCAAAACAAGACACTTTCACTCAAATGGAATCATCTCAAGTGTCCATCAGTACATGAATGGGTGCATGGGGATATTTTTACTTTTTTTATTTTTTACTATTTTTACTTTATTTATTTTTTACTATTCAGCAAAAAAATAAATAAAAAGTAAAATGGTAAACTAACAACTTTTGTAACACCTATATGAAACCTTACTTCTAAGCAAAGTATAGCAAAAATGGAAGAAAAACCACCATGTTCTCACTATTAAATTTTAAGTCAACACTCATGTATCTATTTGGAAGTAAACTCAGTAGAAAGCAAGCGCGTGGAGGGGTGGCGGGGGTGGGTAGATTCACACTTAAGGGGTACAAAGCACACCATCTGTGTGAGAGCAATAATGTAGCCAAATATTTGTACCCTGATAATTTTTGTATTATTTTATGTGCATATATATTTTTTTCTAGATCAGATCCCCATGAGCACCACCAATCAGGTGCATGAATTCCCCCCAATATGCTTTTTAAAGAAATCCAATCTATTATGAACACTCACAGATACAAAGTCTCAAATATAGAACTTTCTCTGTTTAACACCAGTAATATAGTTCAGTTTTTTCATGGTTAAAAAAACACACTCTCAAAATTAGTGCCTTTTCTATTTTAGGACATTTTCACATGTAAAAATCAAAACAGTGGCTTAAAAATAATATCATAAAATAAAACAAAAGACACTATAAAAGATTCCTTAAAAATATTGAGGGTTTTTTTTTTTTTAGAGTGAAACACCAATTTAGCCATTAATGATACCTCGATTTGTATTAGAATAGGAAACACTCAGTTGGATGAAGAATGTCTTATTGTACAAAAAAAAGAGGATAATTGATAACTATTTGTTAATCGTCTCCTGCATTGGTGGGGTTTTTTTTGTTTGTTTGTTTATTAGAGTATGACTAAATTTAAACCAAAGTAACTCAGAAAATGTTCACCTTTCCATAGCTAGAAAATAGAATTATGATCATAAGCTGCTCAAGTCTACTTAGTGAAATTTCATATAAGCCCTTCATTTGGAAAATGATTGGCATTTCTTTAAATAGTACATAGGCTTTTATATAAAATGTCTTCTATTGGTAAATAATATTATTTTAGTAATCCAAATTTATTGAGAATCTAAAGAAAAATCACTTATACAACAGGTAAACATGCAACACGTTTCATTGTAGCTTCAGAGTTCAAGGTCCTAGATGAGTTTTTGTTTTCTTCCTTTCTCCTTCCCTTTTATCCTTCCTCCCTCCTCCCTTTATTTCCTTCCTTCCTTCCTTCCTTCCTTCCTTCCTTCCTTCTTTCCCAAAGTTAAGAACTTGGACAATAAGACCCCATTTTATTTATACTTTTCATCTTCATTTTTAAATACTCTGTTTAAAATTACTATTAATTGTATGTAGTTAAGCACATATAATAATAAAGTGTCACCTGCGGAATAAATCAAGTTTGCATTATAATTGACTTTTTCTGGATTGCTTGCGTTTACTTCAGACAGAGGCTGGTTTTGTACCGACATTTGTTTTCTCATTTTCATATTATTGATTATGATTGTTGTAAAAATTGGAATTGTCAGGTCTATTGTTTTATGGTATTAATTAATGTGATTTATACAAGGATTATACTTTGAGTAATTACATTATGACAAAGTAACAGTAATAGAAATAAATCACTTTATTGGAATACACGACTCTAGGTATTTATATTAAATAAACCTCTCATTCCATAAAATATCTTCGTGATTAGAGCAAAATACAAACTATAATTTTTCACTTGTTCCTAGACATCAAAGACAAAGTATTCCTTTTTTACATAGCATTTAGTCAGTGTTGAACTAAAGAAGTATATTTTTTACATACAGGAGGGATGATCCAAGATCATATTGAACTTTTACCAGTGCCCTGGTGAAAGAGTGAACATTCTCCATAGTGTTAGATGACTTTCACAATGGTAGATGATGGGAAGAGCATTTTCAGAAGTGGAGAATGTAATAAATAGCAAACCCAGGAAGGACAAAATCAAAACTGTGCACTGTTTAAGGAAAACTAACTATGGAAACACCAGAGAGAGACTATCTGGCAAAATGCAAGTACAGCAGTACGATGCCAAGAATCCCAATGGTGATTGGTCAACAGCACATTATTTCATTTGAAAAAGAAATTGTGACTTAAGCATAAATAAAAAGTAGGATAAAAGTTAGGGACTTTGGGGTAGTTTTACAGCAATAGTTATGCATTTATTTTATTACAGGTTAAAAATTTCTACAAACAGCTATCCAAAGAAATGTCATGATTAGTTCCAGAAAACATACTCTGAACAACACTTAAGACCCAAGAACGGGTAAAAATGGAAGGTCTAAGTAAGAGGAAATAAGGAGAGTTCACTTCCTTTTTAGTCAATAAATTATATATTTCAAATTAGAAACATCGAGTATCAGTTATGTCATATGAAGCACAGAAACAAATTAAGAAACTACTGAGCTATAGAACATAATACTTAATACCTTTTCAAAAAATTTAATTTTATCTGCATTGCACTAGGTTATCAAAAAATAGGTTTCAATATCTTTGCCTACAGAACGTTAGAAATAAAATAAACTGCTTCTAGTAATGGCAATCATTGCAACTTCAGTTAACCACCCTGAAAACGAAAATGAAGGGACAGAGGCAGAACACACACACACACACATACACACACACATTTTCTTTCTCTTGCCACAGTTGTCAGGGACATGCAAGACTCTGGAGGGGCCAGCTTATATTCTAGGATGAGAGTGGTGTGGAGGACTGCACTGACAGCTCACGCCTTAGAATGGTAAACAAAACTTCCAGGACTTTAACTGTCACTAACACGACATAGAAACAACTCATGATATGGTCCACATCACAATAAGAGGTTTACCAAAGGGAAACAGACCAGCGATACTGACATATCTTGACACTCACCTCAATCATAAATCCTGCTTCAATGCGTTCTTTAACTTTGAGTATATGCAAGAGATCACCCTGCACTTTACTCTTTGTCCTGTGGATGCCCCAGGCCAACAGGAAGGTGCTCCCCCTTTCCCAACAGGGTACCAGTATCCCACAGTGGATAAGCTGACTACGATGCTGCCTCCTGTCCTTACCCACTTAAGTCTGAAAAACATTGGGATTGGAGTGGGAGCTAGAGCTTACGTCTTCAGCAGATTTGCACTCGGTCATCCAGAGCTTGTGAAGGGCCCTGTGCTCATTCATTAACTCTGACCCTTGTGTTGAAAGTTGGATTGGCTGGGCAGCTTCCAAAACTTCAGGCTTGACAACCAAGGTCATGAACATTTTCTTGGCTTATCATTTGGGCAGGAAGAGTTGCAGGCCAACCTGGACTTGATTGAAACCTACAGACCTCATATTGCCCAAGATACCAACCAAGAAAACCTGCAGCACTTTCTGAGTTACTATAATGGACGCAGAGACCTGGAGATTGAAAGAGCTATTCTGGTCCAAAATGTTAACAAATGAAAAACATTAAAAGTTCAACTTTATTGGTGCTAGGGGACAGTTCCTCTGCAGTTGAGGCTGTGGTTGAATGCAATCCTGCCTGAACCCTATAAATACAACGTTGCTAATGATGGTAGACTGTGGAGGACTTCCTCAAGCAGGTCAGCCTGGGTATCTCACTGAGGCCTTCAAATACTTTTTATAGGGAATGGGATCCATACCATTTGCCAGAATGAGCCAGCTTGCCTGGTCAGGAACCCATTCAAGCTCAAGAAGCATTGGCTCTGGAAAAAGTCCCTGCAGCCAGTTTGCCACCAGTACTCAGTCAGATGGAACTCAAGAATCCTGTGAGTCCGTGACATCCTGGAAAGACACAGACCATGGCACTGTCCTGCCAAGCAGATACTTCTCCCCTAGACCATGCAAGTCCTTCCTTCTTCCAGTGACCACTCCATAATAAAACATTTCATCCAGTAAACTGGCCTCTACTATCTTTAACTCATGCATGGCCACTGAACCTCTCTCTAGTAGCCTGGATGAACCAGTCTCTCTGCTTGTCCACCCCTTTTTTGCATAGACCAAGAACGACTTCCATGACATTACTGTAACATTCCAACACCTTCAGCTGATCCAATCTCCATAGCTTCTCTTGCCAGCTTTTTTCTGTGTTCCCCCAACTATATATCAGATAAGCTCTTGGATCCCAACTGTGTGTGTGAGCCCAGGTATGTACATTTGTGCACATGTAGTTCTGTAAACTTTAGACATGCTTTCTTGTAGTGCTTCTGCAAAAAGACAAAAAAGGGACATTCTTTGCATTCTCAATGATGTTTTTAGGGGAAATATGCAGAACAGATTTTTATGTTGAGTAGGTCACTGGATTCTATTTTGGTTATAAATTGGTCAATGTGACTTGCTAAGCGACTTCAGAAGAGACCTTCTCTGAAGAATGTAGAAGATCATAATGACTATCGGGACCACTGACTGGTGAAGATGCCTGCTCTTTGGGAGGCAGAGAGAAGCCATCTACCCTCTCTGTCTAAATTAATTCACATGTTCTATAAATTAAAGGGCGGGATACATTCTACTAGAAGCCCGTGAATGATGAGGTACTAATACAACAGAATATCTTTCCAAGGAGCAAGTACAGCTTAATTATTGGTCTCTCTTTCCATAGGAAAATAGAAAACAAAGTCCAGGTCTCAGCCCTGCAACAAGAAAACTGTTCTCATTGAAGTATCTAATACCACTTACCAGACATCTATAAGTCCTCAAGAAGTGCCTCCCAGGTCCACGGTGGGGTGGAGTATAACCTTGATTTTAGCAGACTTAATGGAGGTTAAATTTAATATAGAACCCACCATTTTTCAGAAAGATTCTTAATCCTATGAACTCCTTTTGGTAGGAGGGAAGGGGCCAATCTGTCAGGGCAGTCCTGTCCAGGGAAAATTGTTTTAAGCTTCCTGTCTATTGTTACATGAAGGGTCACAGCCAGACAGACAGTATTTCTGGAGGGAGGGAAAGACCATGGAGACCAACTGCCACACAGCCAGAGCCCAGCTCTCGGAAGCATTGCCATGTAAGCTCAGGGTTATACAGTTTCAAATCTTGGGAAGGGGCTTTTCAGACACATTGTTTGCTTTCTGTTGAGAAAGGAATGCATCATTCTGCCAGAATATGACTTTTTACAGATTATGAAATAAAGATGTATATATCTCATTGTTAATAAAAAAGAAAGAGAATTGTATGGAGTTAAAGAGAGGTGTACTGTGAGTGAGAAACTTTGTTTTAAGAATTGAGGATGGGCTTGCTTCTCACTGAAGCATAACCTGTCTAGTACACTTAGTTTATTCTATCTAATTTATCCTAACACACTTCCCAATAAAAATAAATGTAAATGCAGTCCTATATTTAAATGATAAGAGAGAATAACTGTCACCTGGAGTCCTACACTCACAGAATATATCTGAAAGATAAAGATAAAATGACATTTTTAGTAAAAAATGTTACTTGACAGAATTAAGGAGTATTCTTGGAAACTAATTATAAAATGTACAGAGAAATCCAAAGAACCAGAAAGAGCCAATAAAAACAAAGTGGGAGGGGCGGCACCTGTGGCTTAGTGAGTAGGGCGCCGGCCCCATATGCGGAGGGTGGCATGTTCAAAACCAGCCCCGGCCAAACTGCAGCAAAAAATAGCCGGGCGCTGTGGTGGACACCTGTAGTCCCAGCTGCTCAGGAAGCTGAGACAAGAGAATCACCTAAGCCCAAAAGCTGGAGGTTGCTGTGAGCTGTGACACCATGACACCATGGCACTCTACTGAGGGTGACAGAGTAAGACTCTGTCTCTAAAAAAAAAAAAAACACACAAAGTAGGAGGAGCTGCACTAATAAATATCAAAGATTATAATAAAACTACAGTAATGAAGATAAATAGATAAATGGGATAAAATGAGGACTCTACAACCCACATATTAGAAAAAAGGAAGCCATTAAAATGGAGAAGAGGCCGGGTGTGGTGGCTCACACCTGTAGTCCCAGCACTCTGGGAGGCAAAGCAGGTGGATTGCCTGAGCTCAGGAGTTCAAGATCAGCCCGAGAAAGATCAAGATCTGCCTCTAAAAACAGCCACGTGTTGGGGCAGGTGCCTCTAGTTTCAGTTACTTGGAGGCTGAGGCAAGAGGATTGCTTATGCCCGAAAGTTTGAAGGTGCTGTGAGCTATGATGCCATGGTACTTCACCCAGGGTGACAGTGAGACTCCATCTTAAAAAAATAATAATAATAAAATAAATAAATAAATGAAAATAGAGAAGAAAGTATGGATTTTTCATAAATGATTCTGTGTGGGCACATGTGATAATACCTAAGGGAAGAGTCATAGCTTGATGTGCTTGCAACATAATTTGCATTGTTAGTAATAATGGTTTAAAAAGCTTAAAACCAATATTCAATTATTAGTATAATTAAGTGAGGAACTGAATTAAGAAAATGATTGCCAATGACGGGCAAAAGTGAACAGAGACAGGAGAGAAGTGAATCAGAGAAACCCTAAGCCTGGCGCAAAATGCGTCATGGAAAGTCTTGTCCCTTTAAAACTTAAGAAACTGTCTTGCTGAAACTTTCCCCTCCCTCAGCATAACTTGCTGCAGAGGTCACTGAGCAAGCAAGGCTCCCTGGGATGCTAGGACAGGGCTCCCTCTCAGGGAGAGTGAGTGCTTTTGTGGAGTTAGGGAATGCAGAATGTTTAAACTTTGTTTAAGACAGCAAGAGTCGCTCTAGACTAGGTAAGGAAAAATATCTCCTTTCTTCTGTCACCTTCGTATGGTCAGAAGCATCAGTTTGTCTGAGCGCGAGGCTCTGGAGTGTTAATTGCCGCTCCTGTGATTTGTGTGCTGGCCTAATTGGGGTCTTCTCTGCCATTCTGCTCCCAGACTGTGTTTCTTGTCCCATGTTCTGTTTGTATTAAGATCATAAATAATTTAGAGAAATAAAAGTAAAAAGTACATCATATAATTAATGTAGCTAGTTTAAAACATAGTTTAATTGGGGAATGCAAGCTTGGCAAGAATTAGGATGTAAAGATTTTGGCCGTCTCCTACTAGTTGTATAAAATAAATACACAGCTAGTCTGGAGTCTTAGTCTTTTCTGAAGTCTCACAATAAGGAGCAAAGATCCTTCAGCCCATGGTCTTGAAGCTTTAAATCCATGTCTCCCTTTTCATTTTCCTTCATTCTCCTGTCTCTGCCAAGCACTGGGAAAGACCTACTGTGAAGTGTGAGGCTTCACAACAATTGTTCCACAACAATTCTGGAACAGCAGAAAGACACATAAAATTAAGAAATCCTGAAACTTGATCTAACTTCAAAGCATGAACAAAAGCATAAAAAACTGTGAAAGCAATAGCAGTATACCTCCAGGTTGTAATGTAAAATCTCTTTCTTTTCCTTATCTCTTATTCTATTTTCCTTCTCTCTTCCACTTCTCCCTTTCCTGTGTCATCTTTCTTTTCCTGTATATCTGTCCAAAAGCCATTAGGTGAATCAGAAGATGGTATTTGGATGAGTGAGTGTGTGCATGCATGTGTGTGTACGTGTGTGTGCACGAGTGTGTGTTAGAGAAAGATGGTTGGATGTTGGTAGTCTGCAGTAGGGTACTGGAACAAACCCAGGTAAGGAGAATGTCTGTTCAGAGAGCAGGGGAGAGTGCAGAGTGACAGACCTTATGTTGGGTAATAAACACGCAGGCATAATAAAGCAGCCTGGCGTAGGATGTGGAAGCTGGTGCTTGGTAAGAAGGGCCTCTACTCAAGGCAGTACCTGGCACAGACTGTAGAAGTCTGAGCCGAGTTAGCGCGTCCTTGCTGAGATGGTGGTAGGAAGGTGAGGCGCAGGGTTTCAGATCTCCAGAGGAGTGAAAAAGACATCAGTGTAAGAAGGATCAAGGCAGCTATTTGGTACCGTATGGAATATTGAAGATGTTCACGTGTGAAGGGCAGTTATTGAAGGACTGGAAAACAGTCCAGTACAGGTTATGGCGCATGCAGTGTGATGAAAGAAACCAAGAGCGGTGGGGAAGATGGCTCAGCAGGGATGCTGGAGCCTGAGAAGGCTGAAGAGGGCATTCAGAAGGGAGGGCATCATGAGGTAGAGTAAGGACGTTCCACTTGGTCCCAGGCATAATAACATGTATGAGCCATGTGGAAATGTTGAGTCAGTGGCCTACTATGAGATATTGGAGCTGAGATGTTGAAAAGGGCATCTCTGAAGGAGAGAGGGGGCAGCTACTCCAGCAAAGTGAGACTGAACGGAGATGGCTTTAACAAGGAAATGATTATTGTTAATGGGAGCCAACTGGTTTACTATTGTAGAAGCAATGGAAAGGAAGAAAACAAAAACAAACTCTGGAGTGTTGCATTAGAATTAAATCAGTTTTACCCGGACCTGCTAAACAACTGCAACAACAAAAAATAGCTGGGCATTGTGGCAGGCTCCTGTAGCCTTAGCTACTTGGGAGGCTGAGGCAAGAAAATCACTTAAGCCCAAGAGTTTGAGGTTGCTGTGAGCTGTGACGTCACTGCATTCTACCCAGGGCTTGAGACTCTGTCTCAAAAATCAAATAAATAAATAAATATAAACAAATACATATAATAAATCACAAAATCACTGTCACAGAAATTCATCTTTTTCTGTGGGCTTTGTATAAGCCCCTGTCTGAAATTGGACCTGCATTTGGTCAGATCAATATCCATGGCTCCTGTGTGCATATCAGAACCACAAACAGCTGATTTACATGTATTCCTATAAGATTTGGGAAACTACTCATAATTCTGGCAATTCTTCTTTCTTCTGAAAAATCGCATCTTACATTCTTCTTTTTTTGGGGGGGGGGGCAGTAGAGACAGAGTCTCATTTTATCTCCCTCCATAGAGTGCCATGACGTCACACAGCTCACAGCAACCTCCAACTCCTGGGCATAAGCAATTCTCTTGCCTCAGCCTACCGAGTAGTTGGTACTACCAGTGCCCACCGCTGGCCCATATACCGAGGGTGGTGGGTTCAAACCCGGGCTGGCTATTTTTTGGTTACAGTTTGGTCGGGCCAGATTTGAACCTGCCACTCTCGGTTTGTGGGGCCAACGCCCTACTCACTGAGCCACGGGCGCCACCTCACATCTTACATACTTAAGTAAGACTGCATTAAAGTGGTGTTGTCTACTTTTTTAGGAAATGTGTGTATTTAATTAACAATCTGATTTCAATATAAGTATTTAGGAGTATTTCCTGAGAAAATAGGTTTATTTACCATTCACTCATTTACCTGTCCGTTTGCTTGTTTCTCTCACAGACACATTTATTTGAATACCAGAAAGTTTTCTCTTTCTCGGAATTCATCGTCAAATTTGTGACTCAAATACCATAATGTATGGGGCATAGTAACAAACACAGGTCATGTTTTGCCTTCAATCCACATTCTGTTGTTTCTTTTTTCTGTTGTTCTGCTTACAGTGGAAGATATGCCGCCCTTTTATGAATTTCTTCAAGTCATTATCCTTGGAAAAGGAAAACATAAATAAGCAAATAATTCTCCTTTTTTCTAATGTGTGTTACTGATGCTTGATGCATTATTTATTAAAAAATAAAAATAGAGACAAATCATGTCTTAGAATTCAAAGTAAACCTAAACAGAAGTGAACATTTTGTATGTATTTCATAAAAAATGCATTCATAGTAAATGTGTTTATAGGCAACATTTATTATAAATAAATAAAATGTTACACATATCTATAATATTTATTTACCAAATACTGAACTAATGTAATATATTCCAAAATACAATAAAAATCATCTTCTTCTTCAATTTATTTTAGAAAGATTACTGATTGCAAACATCAACATTTGATAATGTAGCTCTTAATCATATTCATGATATAAGAGCATCAAAATAAACAAATCTGAAAATAGAAGAGCGTTACCTTTCGTGGTTGCAGGAAAAGTTAGACAAAAGTAAAGAAGTAAAATCATTAAGATATATTCAACAGCTAGAACACTTCTAACTTGTATAATAAGCAGATGATATACTTTTCTTGCTGGTTTTTCTGAACTAGTGGATTTGTTATAAAAATATGCAAATGTATGATATTCTTAAAGTATCAGTAAATTTCTCAAATTTGACATTTCTCAGTCCATATTTTCTATAAAAACACAAAAAAAATAAATAATAATGATGAAAAAATCAATCATTAAATAAAATAATTACTTACAAGGGAATATAAAAAATAGAACACTAGCTAGGCACAGTGGTTCATGCCTGCAATCCTAGCACTTGGAAGGCCGAGGCAGGTGATTGCTTGAGCTCATGAGTTTGAGACTAGCCTGAGCCAGAGTAAGCCCTCAACTCAAAAAATAGCCAGGCCTTGTGGTGGGCACCTGTAGCCCCAGCTACTCAGGAGGCTGAGGCAAGTGAATCACTTGAGCCCAAGAGTTTGAGGTTGCTATGAGCTATGTCGACACAGCACTCACATAAATGTGACAAAGTGAGACTCTCTCTCAAAAATAAATAAATAAATAAATAAAAGAACACTATACCAAATCAATACACAATCACATAAATGTAACAATTAAAAAGAAAATACATATAAAGTCTCTGGGATATTATTCTTTTTTCTCACCTTTATTTCACATGATAGCCATATATTGTTATATTTTATCAACAGAAGTTTTGACATAACTGATGATTTAATGAAGAAAAACTAAATAATTTTAATATAAGCAATAAAATATGAAGCATATTAATATAATTTTTATGTTTTAAAAGGTATAGATTGAGAAAATAATCCGTGCAACAGATGTTAACTTGGTTTAATCAAGTTTAATCAAGAAACATAAAGGAAGAAAGATGAATGACAAAGGATATTTAGCAATGCATTCTCATTTAAAACTTAATGACAGCTGAAAATTTTCTGAAGAATTACTCAATTCAATGAGAAATAGACTACTCAGAATGCATAATGTGATACATATGACATTGTAAATTAATTATGGTAAAGAACTACATCTAAAAATGCCTTTTGCAGGCTTGCCTGTGTCCCTGTGATTAGTACCCAGAGACGGTATTGGCAGGACATCTAGCAACAAGCATAAGCAAATCAACTGAAAGTTATTAGACCTAGGAGGGCTCAGGAAGGCAAAAACAAATCATGATGCTTAAACTATTTGTCCTAAGAGCTTATTTTTTTTATGTACCTTTTGTATGGTAAAACATAAACTCTCAGCCATTTAACATGTGTTCCATGATAAATTAAGTCTATTTATTTCAATTCATTTCAATTCACATGGCACAAGATAACAGAAGAATGCCACATTTCTTTGCCTAATCCTCAACTTTAAATTGCGCGGAACAAGATGGACTAAGAGATTATGTGGGGATTTGCTCTCATTGTCTTGGGAAGGATCAAATCCTTATTATAAATTAGAGCTAATAGTGGTCACCATGTAGTGTAGTTCAAAATCGTTAGGCCCGTGTTATGTGACACTTGAGTACAATATATTTTAAAAATGGAGTCGGTAGTCTTAACGTTTTATGAATATTTTATATTATAAGTTGTAAGTTGTGAGTTTTCATAACCTATGTACAGACTTTGAGGTACATAATATTGAATTGGTTGCTCATGAAAAATTGTGTATGTGTGAATTCATCACCAGAGGAAGTAAAAGAGGAAAATAAGGGGAAAAGCTCCAGACTGGCTAGTGGGAAATGTGAGTAATGGTCTTATGACACTTATTGTTCACTGGGGTTTCCTTAGGTAAATCGCTTTACTTTTCTGAGTTCTAGTTTTCTCCTCTGCCAATCAAGGACTTGGATTAGAAAACCTCCCCAAACTCCCAAATTCTGAAATCCTGTATTTTACTGGACACAGGCATTAACTGTGTCTCAAAGGCACAGGTAATTTTGTTACCCACTTAATTCTAGGCTACTAAAAATTGCCTATCCCACAAGTTGTACTTCTAAAACATTCTATTCAGCAAACCTTTTCTGATCATCTAGGTAAAAATAATCTTTAAAATTCTGCAGCTGATACATACTAATTCTAAAGTATTTATCATGACTGATATGGCTCATATTAGTATATTTGTCTCTTTTTTTTTTTTTTTTTGTACTAAAAGTGAGGAATGATTTATTATTCATCCTGGCAATTCCCCTCCTTCTGCGTTATCCCTCGGCCAAGGACCTAATAGTGCCGCATGTATATGGAAGATACATAAATGTTCAGTAAATGTTCATCGAATAAAGCCAGGAAGCTGGATTTTCTGCCTCATGCTTGAATTATATTATACCCAAGAGAGCTACTGGATCTTTCTCTTCACATACTAGAATATTCGGCCTATGCAGTTCTTTGAACATTCCTCGAGTGTGGTAGTGATACAATCCTCCTACTTTGAGGATTTATTTATTGTGTATCGTCCTGATTCATAACATTTATTGTGTATCGTCCTGATTCATAACCTCTCATCACTTTCATGAGTCAGATTTTATTGTTTCTGTTAGTAACTTTTATCAGAAACTTTGAGCCTGAAAAAGCTCTTTTTCAATATTTTCCCCACTTGGAAAACATTTTTCCACTCAGTTGGAAGAAAACAATTTAAAAATAACCTATGTCTGGAGGATTGCTTGTTTCCTTCCTCTCATTGTATAGTACTTTTATCAGAGCACTGAATGCTCTTGATTTTCATTGCATGTTGATTCTCATCACACCCACTGGCCTATGAGTTTCTAAGGACAGATATTTTTTGTCTTTTATCTGGTTACTCAGTAGTAGGCTAAACCTGCAAAGCGCAGCACCTGCAAAGCGCACACAAGGTCTGAATAAACAATTGTGTGCATGGAAAGTCTGGAAGGAGTACATGAGAACAGTAAGTCATGACTGGTTTCTTAGAAATGCTCACAACCTAATTATATTTTTATTTATTTATTTATTTTATTTCTTATAGTAAACTATGTACATTATTGTAATCATGGGGTACAGTGTGCTGTTTTCATATACATTTTGAAATACTCTCATCAAACTGGTTAACATAACCTTCATGTTATTCTCTTAGTTATTGGTTAAGATATTCATACCCTGCTTTTAGAAAGATTCACTTGTACCCTTGTAAGAGAAACCAAAGAGGTGACCCCACCAATCACCCTCTCCCCCTATCTGTCCCCCTCACCTCCCCTCTCACCCCTTTCCGTTCTTCTAAGGCTATAATTAGGTTATGACATTTCTATGAAAGCTATGAATTAGTTTCAAAATAGGGCTGTGTACATTGGATACTTTGTCTTCCATTCCTGAGGTACTTTGCTAAGAAGAACATTTTCTAATTCCATCCACATAAACACGAAGGAGGTAAAGTCTCCATCTTTCTTTTTATAACAACAAATCTGAGATATTTAATGGAATGTATAGAAAAATCACCGAGTGACTCCTACATCTTGTTGTCTTTGAGGGAATTAAATTCTTCTTGTTAGGACAAATCTAAATATTCAGCAAAAAAATGTGTTATAAACCGGTAAGATAAAGTATGAAGATGTCAAAGGAGTTAATTAGTAGAGTCTACAATGTTATTTCTACCCATGTCAAATTATTCCAGAGTGTTTAAACATGTTAAATTGAATGTGTGGAAAAAACAAATACAATAAATTAATATGACTCTAGGTGATGGCTTAAAAGTCCAGAGACAGAAGCATGGAAAGAAACAAATCAAAACTAATGGCATTCCTTTGAATGAATATTGATACTAACATAAATTATAATCCCTATTAAGTTCATGAAGTGTTAATTAAAATTCTGCCCTACACAGCATTACATATTGAATGTGTGTAAATGTTAGTGCTAACACATTTCACTGCTCCTCATTTGTCATATTCAAAATCAAGTGTGTAATTTTATATGCCATACAACATAACAAATGCGAAAAGCAGACTGGGTTGTCCTAGGAAATTTTCTTATCGTCTTTGAGAGTATTATGCTTTTTTAGAGATAATTCCTTTTGGGATGTTTATATGATACATGATAATATATATATTTTGTAATTATAGCTATCGTATACATGATATGTGGTAATATATATTTCTTGATTATAGCTATCCTAATTTTTATTTTAAAAGTTTTATTTCACCTAGACGAAGAAGCCACATAGAGACTCCTGAGTTCGGTTCTTTCCCTCTTCCAGAAGCTCTGGTGCTTTTTTTACTTCTTCTGTATTCCTTTCTAATTTCTAAGAAAAATTCTATTTTACCACTGGAAAAAAAAAGTTTTATTCCATATTATATCAAATATTTAAAGGGAACTTTCAAGTCTTAAGATTGAGATCTTTAACATATTTGATATTAAGAAAATTAATAATGTTTCCTTCTTAAAATTAATTTCTGTATTATACAGAATAATATCTAATTTGTCTTTCTTAAATTATTGCTGTTAATTGATAAGGAGATGAATAGCTGATTTATAAGTTTCTTAAAAGTAATTGCACATTTATAAACCACACTATACCAGAAAAAGCCTGAAGCATCAACATCACAAAAATAACTCTGTTAATGTAGCGTGTTATTTTCCTGAATGTAGACTCCTTAGTCCATCTTGCTACAGATATTCTCTAGTACTAGGCAGCACATAGTGGTCATATGAGAATGAAAGCTAGAAGGACAAATTTTCATCCTTAGAGGTAGTATATCCTAACCATTTTCCTTTTGGGAGCCATTTATACTTTCTGAAATTTTTGAGGATCCAAAATATTTTATTTATTGTATTTTATATAATGATGTTTACTGAGTTAAAGTTAAAACAGAGACATTTAAAAATATATTTATAATTTGTTTATAAACAATAATCTATTATTTTTAATAATTAAAGTCTCAGCACCTGTAGCACAGTGGTTATGGAACCAGCCTCATACATCAAAGCTGGTGGATTTTAACCCACGAGGGCCAGCTAAACAACAATGACAACTGCAACAGAAAAATAGCCAGACATTGTGGCGAGTGCCTCAGCTACTTGGAAGGCTGAGGCAAGAGACTGCTTAAGCCCAAGAGTTAGAGGTTGCTGTGAGCTGTGACACCACAGCAGTCTACCCATCACTCTATCCAGGGTGACATAGTGAAACTCTTGTCTCAAAAAAAAAAAAAAAAGTTATTAAAATAAAAATTATTTTAATAAAATAACTTATTAAAAATAGGGTGTGATAAATTTATCGAGAAGATCATTAGTTTTATAAATTTCTTTAATATTTGACTTAAAAGACAAATGGATTTTCATATTTGAGTCTATATTAATCTGTTATAAATTATACATTTGTTAAAATATAAAAAGAAAATCTGGCCTAACACAAATATATTTGTGGAACTGGGAAGCAAATTTTAAAGCTTTTTAAACTTAAAAGTATAATTATAAAAATTCTTCTTTCAAACGCCACTATCAGAAAAATAGTAGTTTCTGAAATAAGAATTGCAAAGTAGAATCTTAAATCACATTAATGAATTTATTGTACTCTGTTACATTAATCTGATATTCTGTCTTTCCCTTTGAATGTATTTTTATTTACATATGATTTTGAAATATTAAGCAATATATTTTGAAATATTTGAAAAATACTGGTCTTTGAAAAATACTAATTACTAGAACTAAACATACCTACCAATGTTGACACATTTCAATATACAATATATTTTTTAAAAAAACATTCTGTTAATATCAACATAGCTCATTGACAAAAACATTTAGTGTTTGAATGTCAAGCTTATATAACAGGGTATTATATTTCCATAGTTCTGTTTTTTTCTTAAAAGTTTGCATTTTATCTATTGGCAAAACTACTGATTCATTGTCCTAGAGGTGTCAGAATCATTTCATTAATATTGAAGAAATTTCTATCAAATATCATCTGCATAGCCACAGTCTATAGGTGTTCTTTTGTGTAAAAACCACTTTTTATGAAAAAAAAAATGATAGTGCCATTCTAAACTTTCACAGTCATACAAATGCTTTCTGTTCGAGACGATAATTTAAAGAGGGGGTATATACAGTGGACGTGCTTGATTTCCACTTCTCATTTCTTCACACAAAAAGATTAAAAAGTTCTGTGTCCAAAAGTCTGGATTTCTTTTTTTTTAATTTTTTATTTTATTTTATTAAATCATAACAGTGTACATTGATACTATCATGGGGTACAGTGTACTGTTTCTGTATACAATTTGAAATATTTTCATCCAACTGGTTAACATAGCCTTCATGTCTTTTTCTTAGTTATTGTGTTAAGACATTTATATTCTACAATAAGAGACATTCACGTGTACCCTTATAGGATGAACCGTAGGTGTGATCCGCCAATCACCCTCCCTTCACCCACCCACCCTTCTCCTCTCTCCTCCCTCTCCCCTCTCCCCATATTCCTGAGCTAAAATTGGGTTATAGCTTTCCTATGAAAGCTATAAGGTCTAGATTTCTAAAGCTGATTTTTTTTTTTTTTTGCTGCTTCATCAACACATTTTTAAATGAAATTTACTTTTTTAAAAAAACATTATTATTATTATTAGTGTGTCCTGGAAATGAATACCGTGACTACTGATTGGATTAGGTTTTATTACCTTTATTTCATGCGAGGGCACTGAAATTTGCATCATCAGTGCTTTTGCACCATTAGTGAAAGTACTACTCAGTGGAGATGGGAAATAATGTTCTGGCATTATTATAAAAAACAAAATTAACCAGGAGGACACTGTGAAAGTGTGTTGAGAACCTTAGGCTTTAGGGTTTTGTTGAGCATATTTAGTGCTTTTTTTTCACATAGCAAAATTTGAGCAGATTGCATGTTACCTATTCACTTTTCAAAATGGTATTTCAAAATTCCTACTGACAACTTGTAAAATGTTGCTAGAGAACATTCAAATTAAAATAAAGAGAGTGAGTATGTTGAAAAAGAAATGGTTGCCATAGTCCTCCAGGCCTCGCCAAGTTCACAGCGTATGCTTAATAGTGTCAGTCAAAATGAAATTTTAAAGTTACATTTAGAGCCCCCATTTTCTCGATGGGATAATAGTCATCTGACCTATGAAGGATGGAGAGATGAAGAATGGATCATTTAGATTTTATTTTCCAAGCACATGGCCTCTTTTCTATGCCAGCATAATGGATACACTGGTGCAGAAAAGCTGGGGGATTTTTCTCCTGGGCCTGTTCCATATTTATCATCTATGTTGTCACTGGGTACACAAGGTCCACACACTTTGTAAGAGGATTTCTGCCTAGAGAGCTATATTTTATTTTTCTGCTAAGATGATCAGTATAAAAATGACAAAGTGCTTGCAGCCGGAGTTTAAAAGTAGTTCCTGAAACTAGATCATGTTTTTCTCAGTCTTAATGGAGTCAACAGTGTAGCCGATTAATGCGTATACCAGTTGTACAAAGATAAAAGTGCTGAAGACCAACTCGTTCTGAAATTAATAAACTGTACAAATGAAAGAACAGCTTGCTGTGGATGTGACTCGAAAGGATGCAGGAATAAGCTGTTGACCGAGCTGCAATTATATTTACACAGCATAGTAAAGGGATGCCAATGGGTTGGCTTCCAGGGACTTTACCAATTAAGTTAAACTCTAACTACCACTGTGAAGCCTTTTGTTATCACAAAGGACACGAACCGTCTCTCTTGCCACCACCCCTAAAGCATTTCAGCAGAGTATTTCACAGTGATCACCTACTCATTCCATTATTAAGGTTCCAAACTGGAGGTTGATTTATAGATTTTTCTGAAAAACTGAATAATTGAAATCAATATTTAAAAAAACATTTTAATATCTGCGTATAGACAGGATTGGTTCAGTTATATAATAGGTAAGAAATATTATTCAAGAAAATGTTGACTTAATTCTACCACAGTTGATTAGGTGGCATTCACTCGCATTGGCAGCACTACCAAATTTATGGAATTGTCAGATATGGAAAGGAAAAGATAATTCTACTTGTTAAGTTTTGGATTATTTAACGTTTGCATCTATTTTGTGCTGTATATTTTTATGTTTACATGTTGTTATTTTTATGCATAAAAAAACAGAAGGTGAAAGTAGAAAAGATTAGAATGTGCAATTAGCAGATCAAGGAATAAAAATTATTTCTAATTTTCCTTTTGACAACGCAATCATGAAATAAAAACTAAATTTAAGATATTTTAGTGTATGTAATTTTAAAGATGTATTTTCTTAAAACCTAAATTTTATATATTTTTCATAGCTATGCTCTTATTTCCAAAAATTGTGTGGGAAATACATGTCCTATGATGTGTTATTAAGTCAGGCAAAGTCAATATACAAGCATTGCAATTTTTTCAGTGTTGGGAACACGATAAGACTTTATTTGATGGCAAAGATTTGGAGATTATTAACATTATTAACTTACCAAAATTTTGTTTGGTGTAAGATTTTCTCGTAATGGCAAGTTCTTTGGTATTGATAACATGCTAGTGTGGAGTTATTATAAATATCATTATCTAGAATAGTTCCTAATACAGACTTGCAAAACTTTGCTCTTACCAAGAAATGCTATTTTGTGTTTTTGACATGCTTTTATTTTTTGATAATTTTATTGTTTCTACTTATTATACTGAATATTTTCATTTTTATTGTTTTCTATTACAATGATTGTCCATCAAATTTAGAATTGTCAGCATTTCCCTATGTCACAATGACCCCCAAAATAAATAAAAATAAAAAGCTACAGGTGATTGAGTACTTATTTTGTGCCAAATGATACACCAGGCACTGTATAGATAAGAACACTTGGAAACCTCACAGTGACCTTTGGGAAAGATCACATTACACTCAATTCATAGATGAGAAAAGTATTAGCTCAGGGAACTTGTCCAATGTCACAGACTAGTAAGTGATAAAACCAGGATTCAAGCACAGATCTTGATTTCAAAACTCATGAGAATAATCAAGGAAAGAGACTCCTGTACCATGAACTATTCACACATGTGCTTGTCTTCCTTTGAATTTAGTGGAAGTTTGATTTGTGAAGTTGACTGTAACAATCAAGATGTATTTTTACATACACTGTGCTTTTATTGAATATTGTTTAGATTTTCCTTTAGGTAAACCAGGGGCATTTGATGAAAGCCTGCTCATCCTGTCTCCCTTCACTATTTCCCAGAATATATAAGGAAGAGAGGTTGTCAAAAACTAATGAAGCACTACACACACAGACACACACACAGACACACACAGACACACACATTAAATGACAAGCAAGTCTTATGACCTCTAAGTTAGTGTTTAAGCATACTCTATGCTTAAAATGGCTACAGTGGGCTCTGTTACAGACTTGGGCATTAATCAATTTGCTTTCTGAAAATTGGTCATATGAATTAGGTTATTTCTATCAGACCCAAGAGGGGTTAAGAACCCAAGAGGGAAAAGCACTCAGGACACATAATATTACTCCAAGAATATAAGCCTAACTGCTGAAATTATATGCTGTGACCTAAAACCAGTTTTATCTAATGACTGTGTTTAACCCAGTGCCCTAACTCACCAGTCAAAACCTGCTGGCTCCCTAAGACTTTATTAGTGCCAATGAACCTTCTCAAAGAACAGCACGTGACATTTTCTTCCTTAAATATAATCTCTAAGTTTCTCTGTTCTTCAGACAAACCGAACAGTGTAAGTAGATATCTGCCTATTGTAAAAGAACAAGGATGTTCCTCTCCTCCCCTCCCCTCCCCTCCCCTCTCTTCTCCTCTCCTTTCCTTTCCTACTTTTCATCTCTTCTCTCTCTCTCTCTCTCTCTCTCTCTCTCCCTCTCTCTCCCAGGTCTCACTATGTCACCCAGGCTGGAATGGAGTGGTGCCATCATAGCTCACTATAGCCTCCTAGGTTCAGGCAATCCTGCTGCCATAGCCTCCTGAGTACTTGAGACTAAAAATATGTGCCACTATGCCCATTTTTTGTTAAGAGGACATCTCTCCCAGAATTTCGTCTAGAACTCTGGGCGTCAAACAATCCATTCTTCATATTTGGAATATGTCTGAGATTTCCAACTTGTCCCTGGCAACCAATTGCAATATGTGAACCGAAAATTATTTGTGGTCAGAAAAAAAAAAATTCTTGCTCTCCAAATATTTGCCATATTATAAAATAAAAGCATATACCTTCTATTCCCTAACAAAAGTTGAGTTAAAAGAAAAACTTTTATGAAAGAATTGAGTGGAAATGGCCAGCTATTATAGTTTCCTTAACTTTCATATTTTTAATTTCAAAACTTTTATCAAACTAAACTTGTACCTTATCACTTCTTTCCTTAAAGATCTTTACTAAGTCATGATTGCAAATTAAAATGAAATTTAAATATGTTCAGCTGGTCTATAAGGGAGTGCACAGCCTGATTTCTGTGCCCGTTTTCAGTCTCATTTCACACAGCCCTTCCACCTTCATCTACTGTACTTACTGAAAGAGGCCTTCTGTCTCCCTTGATCAGACCGATCTCATTCCTGCTCCTGTGATCATTCCATGTTTTCTCCCTCAGGCATTACTTCTAGATTTACTATGATGGGTTATTTTGGTCTCAGGTTAAGTAAACTCCACCCAACTGTAAGAACATTAGCATTTTAGCTTAGGGAGCCACCACCAAACATTTTCAACAAAGATGATCCAGTATCATTTTTGATCATAACACTAATCAAAAAATTTTATTGCATTATTTACTTATTTGTGTTTTAATTTTAACTTCACTTTGTAAAAAATTGTAAACACCAGAAGGATGGAAGTGATACTTTCCTTATTTACTGTTGTTAACACCAAAATTATGATATTGCCAAAATATGACATATTTTCAGTAAATAAACAGAAAATAAAATATTGCAGTCTTTTAGATCTTGAAAGAGTTGCCTTTACTACAATAACTGCTTGCATTTGAGATGCTGTAGGAAGAGTCACGCAAATCTTTCATTGAATGTATCATGGAAATGTTTTCAAGGACTTTTCACTAGGAACACTGTAGTCTTTATGCAAAATGCCTTGGCATTAAGAAAACTAGAATTCCTTTTAAATATCTATTATGTTTATGAACTTTACATTATGAAAATATTGTTTTTGATTCTTTAGCTACTAAGGAAATCAAACTTGTGACAGTATTCCAAGGATGTGCTGAGTCAGGGGTGTACATATCTGAATGCCATTCTTATTTGTCTTAATTTTTTCTGAATCCCATTTACCTAAATTCTATAACACTTTTACAAGTATTATATACTTATAATAGCATAAAGGCCTTTAATCTTTTGTGAAACTTTAAACATGCATAATTTTATTTCCTAACTCTGAGTGACTACTTCTGAATTCTGGAGATACAGGAAACCATTTCTGAAGTTAACTCAGGTAACATGTAACAGACTTCCTTTTAGATGATAAGTACTCCTAAGTGTTTCCACATCTCCTTTCCTTTAATTAGAAGATCCCCTTTTGGAGTGATATTATTTATCTACCTTCCAGATAAGAGAGTTAAAGAAAATATACCTGTTGAGTGAATGGCCCTAAGACAAATAATTCATGAGTGATAAAAATTAGTGAAGTCCTTCACTTATGTATATCCAAATTCAGTTTTATTCAATTATTCCCTCCAGCCATCACTAGACATCGATTATGCATTATACTAAAGACCAATGACAGCTACAGGGGGATCTGTTTGCTCTTTGAAAATGAAAATATTGTTATTATCAAGAATCACAAAATCAAGAACTACTTGTCTTTGTCCCTTTCTTTAAAAGGCCGCAAATACAGTGACTTCTAGTATGAACTAATTAGAATTCTATCTGAGAATTCTTTTTTCCTAAGAGTAAATCCTTAATTGTGGTACTATGTATGCAATGTGTTTTTTCATTTTTGTTTCTGTTGTTCAATACTTATCACCAGACCCCTGTCTCAAAGCCTGAGGGAGTAATAGCTCAGGCAGACTTTGAGCCATCTGCCACTGACACTCTCAGCCTGTCCTGGGTTAGTTTCTCTGGGAGTTCTGTAGGAATTCTTCTATGATCCACCCTTTCAGCCTTTTCAGGTCACATTGGAAACTGCTTAGGGTTTAGTGTGGGCCACATCTGACAATGGAAATGTCAGGTTGAGTGTGAACCTGGTCTCTGGCATGTAAGATACTTGAGGAAGTAAAAACAATTTTACAACTTTAGCATGAGAAAATTAGCTGTAGAAATTCTGTGTTTTAGTAAAATTATATTGTTTTTTTGATGATAATTTCCTGTTGTCATGATGCACTCACTCAATGCTGTTCACTTTGGCACTTTGGGAGGAAACTTTGCCTCTTAAGCTTAAATTAATTGTTTAAAAGCCAAGGTCTTCAAAAAGGAGAAGGCATATGCAGGGTACTCTGAGTGAGAACTCTCTTTGTCTTTGAAATTCAAGGAGTTTGTAGAACAATTCCACACACATATAAACAGACAAAAAATAGAGAAAAACAGATTATTTTTACCTAAAAAAAAAAAAAAAAACCTCACTAAATATGTGTTCCCAGTTTAATGAATATTTGGCTTATCTAATTACAGATCCATCCTTGTTATCAGCATGAAATGGGCTGATAGTCTCCATTCTCCCTGAGAAAGAGTCTTCAATGATTTCATTCGAGAATAAAAGAAAATATACGTTCAAAGTTTTGCTATTAAATATCAATGTCCTCAAGTAAATGGTCTGGCTAAGATGGTACAAACTACTGAACATGCCCTGGAGAAGCTTGTTGGAGGATATCAATTCATTCGAATTGCCTGATTTATATTGCATTATATGTTAATTACTACTTGCATAGTTAGTGCTATTGAATTACAGATGGTACTATGACATAGGGCTTTCCTCAATTCTTTCAAAACTTAAAGGAAGTCTGATGACATATCCTGGGTATTATATTTCCTGTAGCTAGAATATCGGTCAACTCACATTCTGTTATAGACTGTTTTTCGCTAGGAGTTAGGAGATCATACCAAGGTTTCTTTTTTATTTGAAACTAGAGATTATGGGCAATGAGTTGATGTAATTTTACTATGTGATCAACTGCAGTGGTGTCTCTTACAGAATTCATGGTTCAGAATTAAAATTCCCAGCACTACCTCCTTTAAAGTAAATTAACCTGTGGAAATACACTGAAGGACTTCTTAGCGTTCCAAAAGAAAGAATATCATTTCATCCCTTGCCACAGAAAGAGCTGGAGATGCATCCTAGTATTCCAAAATAAATCAATGTACCAGAGTTTATTAGAGCTACCATGTTTGTGATTAAAACATTGTGTTAGCCAAGGTGAGAAGAGCATTGTGGTCAGCATATAGTAACTCGGTTTGTTACCATTGATTTTATTTTGTGAGGATAAATTGATTTATGGAGAGTGATTGTGAGTGAAGGAAAACTTGTCAAGTATCTAATCAGCTCACCTGGCTCACCATCTTAATGAAAGTGTGTGCATTATCTTTTTATGGTGATTTATTCCTGTATGTTACATGCAATTTCAAGAATTATATGGTAAAACAATAAGACTCCAATGTCCATTTAAGAATATGCTTAGCAACACATTTTAAATCTATTATAAAAATATTGAATTGCACTGGGTAAAACTTTGGTCCTTAAAATGTCAGTATGTCTGTGCATTTGATAGACAAAAGCATTTGTGAGAGCTCTTCATGTTACACACATCAGCCTGTTACTTAAAAATTTAGAAATAAAGATTTTTGACGAGCTTTGAAAGCTCGTAGCCTCTCTCTCTTAAAAATGGTCATTTTTAAAAAATAATGCAGTATCATTCTAGCAGCTAAAAAGAGAAATCAGTGGTGAGTTAGTCACACAGTTTAGAAGTAACATTTGATTATGTTTAATATTAAATATCTTTGGGGTTATTAAAATATGAAACAATTTGGGGTCCAATGAATCAAAATCAATAATTATAAAATAGTATATTGTATTGTAGGTACCTCACAATGTCTTACTATGTACAAGAGGGAAAGACTTTGAGCTGGGAGCAAAACAGAGAAAGAGAGTTTAGGAGGGGGAGAGAGAGAATGAAAGGAGAGAGGGAGGGCGGAGAGAGATTTACATCTTGGCTGTCCCTCCATGGTGTCCCAGTCATGAACATACAAAAACAGAAAGCTTAATTATTTTCTTGTTCTAAAATTTAATTATATTGACAATTAAGTGATTCTTCAAAGCTTAAATAAAACTATTTAATAAATAATAAGGATGATATTAAACAACAATTATGATTAGAATATTTTTAAATTAAAATGCATAAATAAATTGAGGTAATTACCCCTGAACAAGTCAAGGATTTAGAGAATTGGGACAAAGTGAATAATCCATCAAGGTTTATTCAGAATATCTCATAAGAAATGGTTCAAATTTTGCCACCCCAAGAAGCCTTCAGGGCTTCTTTCTGGCTGTCAAAAGAGTGACTGGTAATGAGGAGGGCCAGTGCATCAGGTGTCTCTGACACTCAGAGGGGTGCCCTGCACGCAGTGGTGCCTCCAGCCTGTTTAATAAAGAAAAAGGAAAGCTGGAGGTGAGGATGGGATTCCATATAGAGCATCTTTCCTTGCAAAGCTTAGGGTGTCAATTGCTGTATTTTGTTAAGATGTCACTGCTGTATTTGGTTAATGTAGCAGCACGCTTAAAATGGAAGCCTTAAAGCAAGAGTTTGGAGGGTTAGATAGACAATTAAAAGTTTCAAAACTCCACAACAGTAACCAAGCTCTAGATACAACCTGCATTCTTCTCTGTGTGCTTATTTTGTTGACATAAAATTTGACTCCACGAAATGATTTCAGTTCGTTGATTTAGAAGCTAACTGAAGGCAAAGATACAAATTTGGTCCAGAAGGTTTTTCTGAGGTACAATATGCCTGTTGGGTAAAACATGACAGGTCATCTCTCTAGGTTTGACTGAAGTGGGATTTGTAGTTTTATTATTCTGCAGGGAAAGTAATGTAACAGCTGCGAAACAGGGTGATTCTTAAATGCCACTTTTTTTACGAGTAGTAAGGATTTTTAATTGATGTATTTAGCAGGTATTAAACAGCTCTCTACGCTCTTGTCCGGTGGGAAGCGGTTGTCGTGGGCTCCATGCTGTTATCCCATATGGCAAAACTGTCCATATTCGAAAGTCCTTACAGTTGGTCCTGATCAAAATCCCTAACTAATTTAGACTTGCAGTTTGAAGTATTGTAAAGAATATGAATAAAGTATCATAGCCGAGCGAAGTCCCCTCCCTCTCACCACTTTTGCCTAGTTCAGATAAGCATGAATAGCCAACTTCTATTTCAGGGTTAAGGCCATGAAATTTTCCTTGATGTGTGAGTTAAAATCAAACACATTTCTTAACTGTTTAAATTTGTACTATTTTTAAATTGACACATAAAATGGCACGTATTTATAACACTCATGATGTTATAAAGTGTACATACCTTGCAGAATGACTAAATCTACCTAATTAACCCATGCATTCACTTTTCCCATTGTTCAAAAGTCCTTTGGGAGTACCGGACATTTCACAGTGAAAATTCTACAAAATGAAAAAAATAGTCCTATCTTCTTTCCAGGGGTTATTCTGAGAATTAGATATATGAGAACAGCGTATAAATAGTAAAGTCTGAGACGATCTAAAATAAATTTTGTAGGAATACCACTAATGAGATATGGTAGAAAGAATCAGGATTTGAAGGCAGATTATCTTCTGAGTTCAGAGTTACGTCTGAAATTACTAGCTTTGGGTTTCAAAACCTCCCTCAGTGTTCTCCTTGGGAAAGGGGGGGATTATAATGTTAATAAAACCATCACTTCTGGACAGAGAAAATCTTGTTATATAACAAACTCAAATAAACATCTTCAGACATCTCCTGGAGTTCCTGCTAAGTTTTGGTTACAGAATACATATTTCAAAGATACAAAGATTTTGAAAATTCTACAGTAACATACAGATGTCCCTTTTTGTTATGATTAAATATCTGGAATTGTAATCCCAAGATGAATAGTCAGCAATAAAAATAAATAAATAAAACCTCCTTTGTGTTCAATGTGGTGAAAACAGATTAAAAACCAAAGCCTTTTTGAGCTGATTATGTTCATTAACGTATTCAAACATTACAGCTGCCCTGAACGAAAGAATTAAAATACAGTTTTGTCAGCCTTCGATGGAAGGAGCATTTTCCCTGTTTTAAAACTGTGCCTGTGAGTGTGAAGGAAGCAGATGGGGGAGCAGAGGGACGAGACGGTGCACATATATTATCAAGTGCTCAGCACATAAATCAATAGTCTTTTAAAATTCAAGTTTAACTTAAGAAGGAGTTGATGAGATCCAGTCTGAGTTATGTCATCTCAAACATAAAATATGTTGTTAATCGAATAATCATGTTGGTATTGCTTTGTAAAAACAATACTAGATAAATTATGTGCAATATATAAATTATGAATATACTACCCAGGTAGTTAATATTGTGTGGAAGTTAATGAGATTCTGATTTGGAGGAATGCTTATTTCCACAAATTAATCTTCATTTTGAAGACTGAGAAATCTTTACTAAAAGTAAGAAGGGAAAACTGTCTATCATTGCTGAATTTCACCCCGGCTTGATGTTATAACATCCTGCCACTAGAGCTCATTGTTGCTCTTTGTATAAATTTCAAGGTTGGATTTCATTTTTATTCTCTCTCTCTCTCTCTTTCTCTCTCGTTTTCTTGCTTCTATCAATTCTCCTCCATAGAGAGGGCTCTAGTCCTCTCTGAAGAGTATCCTTTTCTAAAAACATATTGATATATAAGAATAAGGATATTTCAAGACCTGGAATCTTCTTTTAAAAGCATGATAGAATATTCAGACTATGAGAATCTCTGATGAAATAGTACCTTACAGAAAATATGCAAAATATCAGCCTAGTAAACAAATGTCTCCTAATTGAAAGTACTTAACATATCTTTTCAAACATGTTAAACTTCTCATTTGCAAATGTGCTCCAAGCTTGGTCAATTTAAGGAAAAATACAAAGGATCCAGTCATGTGTTAATATGGATTCCGTAAAGATTGTTCCCATTGTAATTTCATTGATAACTTTCTTCCTTTCAATAATAATAAAATAGAATTCAAAGGCTTTTTTCTAGAAAACATTTTCTAGACCCTAGAGTCCTTTAAGAGATTTTTAATTCCTCATTTTACACAGGAAGAAACTGAAGAAGACCCTGCTCTCCCTGCCCTGCTATGCCCGTGCATTTCAAATAAAGACTGTTACATTCAGGTTACCTGTAGGGAAAAAAAATATATTTAGAATTACATCAGAAAAAATTTACAAATAGTTAATCATAATTTTTCCACTTTCTATTTCATCCTGGCTTCTTCACATGTCAAATCAGTGCATGTCCTTTTGGCTCTTATAATCTGAAACTGTCTACAACCTAACTCCATCATCCCGTCAAATAAAAAATAATCTTTATCACTGCCCCCAAATTTATATTCTCTGTGTGTTGTATGACTCTTCTGAATTCTGTCAGATCACAGAAGGCCCCATATGATGTCATTTTGTGTCTGTCTATATTAAATCAGTGATTATTAAGTTATCATGGTCACATAAACCCCCCAAATATTTTATTAAATGCTAGAAGCTCTTCCCCAAGGAAAACCTCCACTTAGAGTTTTCCAGGGAGTTTTCCAAGGAATGTTCATGGTCAAGACAAGTTAAAATTCTGATCTAAAACATCCTTAACTGGCTACAAGAAAATCTCCAACTAATTGGTTGCATCTTTTACATTTTTAATAACACTTTTCAATCAAAAACTTGATTCAAAAATGTGCATATTTGTCACACTCATGCACACACAGCCCTCAAACTTTTCCCAGAATGCATTTATGAGCTCATATTTCATAAGAGAGGATTATTATTTTAATTCTAGTACAGTTGGAGAACACAGTAACCTGGGTCTTCTAAGAGTTTGGTCCCACTTCACCTCAAATGCTAACTAGATTAATGCTCCGAGCCCAACTACGCCACCCCTAACTGAGGCTTTGCTTCTTTAAGCCAAGCAAAAGCTTTCTTGCTGTTCTAGTCTTTGCTTCACTGGGTTAAAACTCAAAGTCATTCTAGCCAATAAACCTTTCTTTTATAAATCCCCAACTTCCTGGATCATAATAATTGATAATTCAATGGCTTATGTACTCTTATGATAAGCTAGACCGTGAAAAGGAGACTGAGAATTTGGGTTCGTATTGCAGTAATGGAAATAGGGGACTTTGCTGAGTTTTACCTAGTTAATTTTATATGCTGAGAGAGTTCCTAGAGATACAGGCAGGGTACAGGCTAGGAGAAGGAAGATGGACAATGTAATTTGAATAAGAAAGATGTACAGTGATACTTTTCCTTTCAAATTACCTGACAATTCAAGAGACAAGGGTTATATATTAAGGAGAGAAGGCAGTCGAAGACAGCATATGCATGACTGTGAATGTCTTAGATGAATGGACAGCTTTCTATACTATAGAAGTTCGATGTGATATTCAAGATAAAAGGTTTGACTGACAGATTAGTATCTGAGAAATACCTGACATATCAGGTCTTCATGCAAATAAGGACAGCCACTTTAAAGTCATTAGCTGTACTTCGGTTGGGGATGGGCTTGTACAAGGAAAATCAAGAGGGCTGAAGAGTTTTACATTTTCTCAAAAACCCACAGATTAGAAAAGGTCCACTTTGAAAATGACATGAAATAAAATGGAAACAACCGTTAATGCCCATTGTTGAAATACATTTATCTCCTGTGAATTGCTTTATGAAATATAAAATCTTTCCAACCTTTTTATAAACTATATATTTGTAGGAATAGTGCATTGTAATGGATATGGCATTTACATGATAAATTAAAACAATTAAATATTTAGCAAACATAAATGATAGTCATCTGTAATTCTTTTCCCTTTTTTGATAATTTCCATCTTGTACATTTCTGTGTTGCTTAGCGTATTTCAATAACCATTTATATTGTTTGCACAAAAATAGTAATATCTATTCTAAATGAAATTCATAGATTTAAATTAGCTTCTACAAGAAGGAAAGCACTAGTCCTTAAAAGCCTCACTATATATGTTTTTTTTTTTTCTTTGTTGTTGTTGTTGTTGTTGTTGCAGTTTCTGGCCAGGGTGGGTTTGAACCCACCACCTCCAGCATATGAGGCCAGCGCCCCATTCCTTGAGCCACAGGTGCCACCCAAGCCTCACTATTTTTTTCATTTCCTATCTTCTTTTACCCTTCTAACACCCTGGGTTTTATTCCATGCTTTATAGATTTAAAACCCCAAGACTTTTTAAAGGTCCATTAATTTCATTCTCACTTTGAAATACGTTAAATACACAAAATAAACTATTACCAACATCAGTGCAGAGGAGCTGTTGTGAACATTCTTTTTGATACTCCGATCTACATTTTACACTCAGAGTAGGCTTGAAGCCTGGTAAATAGAAATTGCAGGTTTCAGTGGAACAGTTCTTATAAAGGGGATTGATGTCTATGTAAACACAGTGTGCACACTTAGGCAAGCAGCCTTCAAACCTTATCCTGCATATCCTGAGCACAGTCATGTACCTGGTGTTATCAAGTTGACATCCAATGAACCCGTGTCTTGCAGACTTTGTGGGAAGATTCACCTACGCAAGTATTTGGTTTTTTGTCATCTATGATCTTTTCACTTACTGTTTATTTTCCTATAGATCAAGATCTCACAATGACATTCTCTCTTACAGCAAAGTTGCACAAAAATTAGTGTAGCATTCTATTTTCCTTGCATAGAAGGCACTGATTTCCCCAGTTATTTCAAATTTCTAGACAATGTAGACCCAAATTACTCTTATTTGAAATATGCCAATGAAAACTAAAGAAATACACTTCATTTTCTATATTGTTTTATAAGTAAGGACATGATTCATGTTTAGCATGTGTGTGTTTGCTGTCCCTAGTCCTCTGGCCACAGACCATCATTTATTTGTCCCTGTCCTGCACAGCACCACCTGCTGAGCTCTACCTCCTGTCCCACACATCCCATCCATGGAAAAGTTGTCTTTCATGAAACCAGTTCCTGGCCAAAAAGCTTCCAGTCCATGGCTGGTTAGGAGCCTGGCTTCACAGCGGAGGTGAGCAAGGGACGTGTCATCTGTACTCACAGCAGCTCCCCATCTACTTGTAGCCCCTCCCCATTCCATGCATCCCAGCCTGAGATCCCCTCCCATCCCTTCCTCCTTCTCTCCCACTGCCCCCTGCACCCCCTACTGTGGAAAAATTTGTCTTTCATGAAATGGGTCTCTGGTGGCAAAAAGGTCGGGAAATACGGTGTTTGAAAAGAGTTTGACGATTATATAGCAATCTATGTCATCATCACGGAGAGTATGTGTAATCACGAGGTTAGCCAGGAAGCTCTAGTCCTCCATCAGAAGAGACGAAAGGCTTTATTGTACAATGTTTTTCAAATGCTCCTACGTGGATTACCTGTTTTTGTAATTTGTGCACAGTTATTTATTTTTTTCATTTCAAATCACCTATCCAGAAAAGTTCAACCAATTCCTGGGTTATCACAGTTTGCTGACAAGCTGAAATCACCCTACAAAATGAAAATATGATCACAATCTCAAATGATATTTACATCTCCTGAATAAAATAGAAAAATACTATCACATGTATCTATGAGTACCTTGAACTTCAAAAACTCTCTTAATCATTCATTTCCCTGTCCTTTCTCCTCAGTGTACAATGAGGTCGGAAACCTGCATGTAATTCATAAACTTCTCATTCACATCTTCGCTTCCAAACTACCAACCTTTAAAGATTGCTTCACCTTCCTTTTCTTCATACCACTAATCCTTTTCTCGTTTTGGCTCCTACCTTCCTTTTTATGGTGGATTGCAATAACCTAAATTATCTACTGTCTCAAAAACGTCCACACATGAACAGACGCTTTACCAACAAGGGAACCAGATGGCAAATAAACACATGAAATAATGTTTAACAGTATCTACCATGAAATAAATGTCAACACCAGAATAAGATGTCACTAAACGCTGATCATAATGGCTGAATGAAAAGCTACAAGAACACCCAATGCTGATAAAGACACAGAAAAATTGGATCAGTCGTGTATTGGTGGTGGGTATGTTAAATGATACAGCGACCTGAGAAAAACATTCTGGTACACATGCAACTGACATAGAACCCACAAGTTACACTCCTGGCCTTTCATACCTGAAAAAGGAAGGCATACGTGTGCACAAAAACTTTTTACATAAATGTTTATAAGAGCTTTATTCATAATAGCTACAACCCCGAGACAATCTGGACATCTCTCAATGGATAGAGAGTTAAACAAGGGGTGGTGCATACACATTGGAGAATGCCTTCCACAGAAAGGAATGAACTATTGATATATATGACTACATTGATGAATCTCTGGAGAATCTGGCTGGTGAACAAGGCCAATCACAATAGATTACTTATGTATGAATCCATTTATAACATCATCAAAATGATGAAATGTTAGAAATAGTTAACAGCTCGGTGGTTAAAAAAAGGGTCAAGAACCTGAGAGGAGGGAGGAAAAGATGAGACAAGAAGTTGGTGTGACTAGAAAAGGCAATGTGGGGGATCATTGTGGTTATAAAACGGGTTTGTTTCTTCACCATGTGATGGATAAATAAACATACATTACAAAACATTATAACATACATTATAAAATGGAATAGAATTAAGTATACAAACACGGACGCAATACCACCAGAAGCAGGACGCGAGTGGACTGATCTCTATCCTCCACAACCTTTGGTGTTTCTCAGCTCTTCATTTCACCATTTTGATCGATACATCTGGAGAAATGCAAACCATTTCAGGGTGAAGGGAAAAGAGATTGGTATCCAACTATCCTGACGCAAAAGGCAGGGGAGTTTTTTAAGTCCTGGGTAACTTAGTGTAAAACACTGGAAGAAGTGAGCAGAGATGCTGGTCCATGGGATCAGGCCATCTGTGTTTGCTGACTGGCACTTATCAAGGATAGGCTCCTCTTCCTATGCAGAGGTTGGGAAACAGTGGCTCTGTCTTTTTTGGTAATATCTCAAAGGATAGCTTGCGAGTCCTCCATCATTTTTGTGTTGTAGAAGATTTACATGTCAATGGGTCAGAGAAATAATTTCCGATGATGAGTTTTCTATAGCAAATGCTCTAAAAATGGGAGGCCAGGGCAGTGCCTGTGGCTCAAAGGACTAGGATGCCAGCCCCATATGCTGGAGGTGGCAGGTTCAAACCCAGCCCCAGCCAAAAACTGTAAAAAAAAGGGCGGGAGGGAGGCCAAAGGCCTAAAGTCACGAACAAACATGTCAAAAATTTTGTCAACTTGCAGGGAATGTTCAGGAGGTCTTCACACTTCCACATCATTTCTTATGTCGTAGCTCGATTGCTTTCGCTGAGCCTTAATCTTCTTTAAGTCTTAGGGAAAACACCTGCTGTTTTTCCGTGTCTGTCATAGGACCTTCTTCCCAGACTACTCTGAGTACATCGTCGCCTACAGTGATGCCATTTACACTGTTTATCATCCTGTTTTGTAGTTATCTCTTTGCACTGGGCTTCTCCTCTCTACTGTAAACTCATCGGAAGGCGGTACTGTGCCTTCACCACCTTGTTCTTAGCACATAACCAGGACAACCATGTAATTTTTTTGTTCATTTATTCAACAGATGTTTATCAGGTACCTAGCATTTGCCCGACTTTAAATAAACTCTCTTCTTCATGTCGCTAGTTTTATTGCCCCTCAGGACCTCTCTCACGGTACTTAGCGCATTTTACATTTCAAAATGAAATTTGTACATGTATTTAGTTGCTATTTTCTCTGAGCAATGAAATCAACTGTCTATTCTATTCAGAAAATTCTACACACTTAAAGTAGAATTAGTTTTTCTCCAAATCTGCTCCCTTTTCTTATTATTTCTTACAGGTAAGGGCATTCTGATTCACCTAATTGCTCACGTCAGTTGATATAGAGTCATCCTAAGACCTCCCTCCTTGGTCACCGCCCACATGTGTTTAGCCAGTAAACCTTGACGACTGAGTCACATAGTGTTTCTTATTTTCCCTTCCTCTTCCACAAGCCAGTCAGCTCTTTAGGTCATCAATAACCCCGGCTAATACTTTCCCTAATTCGGCACAGCCATTGTCCACAGCCCAGTCCAATGATTTGGCTGAAGTAGAAGCGGTCACATCATACCATACTTTCTCCATCAAAATATTTCAGAATATTTCCTTCTCTCTGTTCCTTCCACCCTCTTACAAAGTGACAAACTCTGTCTTCTTTAGCACAACGGGAGACGGCCTTCCTGATTCAGCTCCCACTTTTCCCTCTCGCCTCATATTCTGATACTTTCTTCATTCATCTTATGCTCTAGAAAAATAACTGATACACATACAAGAAGTTAAGCTTGACTATGCCTTAGTATTTTTTTTTTTTTTTTTTTTTTTTTTTTTTTTTGCAGTTTTTGTCTGGGGCTGGGTTTGAACCCGCCACCACTGGCATATAGGACCAGTGCCCGACTCCTTTCATCCACAGGTGCCATCTTGCATCTATCTCTTTCTCATTTCTCTTCCTAGAATGCACTTTCTCTATCTGCCTTTCCCTCACCCTGTAGTCACAATATATGACATGGGCTAATAATTCTCAAAGCAGAAATATACCTCATGTGGGAAAACTTCCTCTTACTGCATCCTCCTCTTCATTTTTTTGTGCTCTGTGTGTGTGCATCTAAAACCAGTAATAAAACAAATGTTACAAGAATTAGACATACAAAGGAAATAATAGATACAAAGTTGACGCCGAGGAACCAATGCAGAGCCTCTCCCGGTATTTGCTCTTAGAATTAGAAAGAGAATTGAAGGAGGTGTTAGCCACGCTTCACTGGCGTGTTTAGGATTATTTACAGTAACACTTAAATGAAAAAGGTCCCGTGCAGTCTATTATAGGCCTTTTCTTAACAATGTCAATCATTTTAAGTTAGTAATGGTATAAAAAACAGTCAGCTTTCAAGAGCAGGGCAAAAAACATTGAAAGGATTTGAATTAAAAATGTTCGTTAAAGCGTGTGCTGTAAAAATCCGTGGTTCGGATTTCACTTTATGTAATTTGTGAAGAAAATAGAATATCGCTTGGTAATGCATTTCATAGTAATAACATTATTCATGATAGATGAATAAAACTAGAAAATTTGGTTTATTACTGTGTCTTGTCTGAGTAACGACTAAATGTACTAGTGCTTTCAATTAGTATCATTGCCTTCGCAGAGTCAAGTGCAGCCAAATTGCACAGAGAGGTGAACTGACAATTCATCAATTCATTGGCTCAATTACATCCCAAAGAACCACTTTGAGTTTTAGACCTAGGGCGGATTATTTACACCGATCAAATAATCAGAGATAAATCTTTGATCTCTGAACATCACAACTTGGGAATAAATATATACCTGCAAATCATTTAAAATTTTTACTCTCAAGCATCCATGTTCCTACCTTCTTAACATAAACAACAAAAAGTTCAAGTACGTTATACTGACATTTAGACAGGTGTTACATTCCCCAATTATATACTTTAGAACTGGAATAAGGGGCCATTAACAATAAGTTTCTTTCCAAATTATTTTCTCTTACTACTTTACTGTTTCCTAAAACACAGAGCCTTTCAACATATGTATATATTTTTCTAAGTAATCAATTAATCTTATTGGAATTTAAGTTGAATTTATGGATAAAGAAGAATATTTTATGACGTATTATAGAACGTCAGATTTGGTTACAAGAAGTTTTGTGATTTGATTGCTTTTTAGAGACAGGGTCTTGCCTGCTGCCCAGGCTGGAGTGCAGTGGTGTCATCAGAGCCTACTGTAGCCTCAAACTTCTGTCTCAGGGTTTCAAGTAGCTGGCACTATAGAATTACACCACTATACCCAGATAAATTTTTTTTTTTTAGAAACTTGGTGTTGCTATTTTGCCCAGTCTAGTCCTGTCCTCAAATAATCCTCCCACCTTAGCCTTCTAAATTGCTGGGATTATAGATGTGAGCAACTGTGCCCCACAAAGTAGAAATTTTCAGGATGAAAATATTTCAGTAAGAAAATTCCAAACTTATACAGAGAATACCACGTATTAGCAATTATTTACCTCTACATATTTTTTTACTTGCTTTATTATTTTTATTTAACTGCTAATTTATCTGCTATGTTTTTAAAACACTTTTTAAATATTAATAATTCAAGAATATGTATTATAATCAATGAGTATTATGGTGCCTTTTTATTTTTAACAAAAGAAATCCAGAATGATTAAGATAAGTTTTGGAATGTGGTTCTGGACTTTGAGCCAAAGCTAAAAAAATTCAGCAATGGTTTGGAAATGCAATATCTAAGCAAGCCTGGGGTCGTGCTAAATTCCTGTATTTGAAAAATAAGTATGTTTCTCCTGTACCTTGATTCTACAAGGTTAGTTCCTTAATTAATTCTCAAATGTATGTCTGTAGAAAATGTTTCCCTTGCCTCTGAATTGTCTCTAGGAAAATCATATGCTTTCTTTTATGCTTTGCCCAGACCTTTGTGATCTAGGTGCTGTGTGAAGTCGTCCTGTGACACACTAGTCAATATTGAGCTGTACTAACTCTGTATTGCTGAAGCACAGGGAGTAGTGTGAGTTACAAATACAACGAAGTGCCTCTTCTAAGCGAAAAACAAAGAAAAACCTATTTCCTGGTTTTTACAGGATCATGTTGTATAATTATTTATAGCATCATTTGTTCTACCTTCTTAATTAGGTTATAATTTCTTGAAAACATAGACTGCACGCTTCATTTCATTTATCTTTCCATGATGATTATCCGTGCTTGATCTTCACTAATACACCACTCAACTTTATTTTTCAGATTGGTCTTACCACACTCGGAAGTGATCTTACCCATCCCTTTATGTACACACTTTTTTTGGGTTCTATCTCTCTGCACTAGAGTGTGAGTTCATATAATGGAGGGTGGATCCCAGCAGTCTTTCCAATTGTTAGAATAGTTCTTGGCTCAAGGAAGGTCCAATATGTGTTGAAAGAATGAATGAACAGAGTTTTGATTATGTAATAATTGCTTATACTGTACATAATGGTTAGCTTGAGCAAAGACTGGGGAACGTGGGTTCTGAAGTGCTGGGCACCGCAAAGTGTGGAAAGAGACCCAGAGAGTGGGTCAGTAGAGTTCACACATGTTTTACCCCTGGTCACTCAACTTCGGCAACATGAAAAAAATCACTAACACTCTCAGTTTCCACATTTCTGAAATGAGGCCATTAATATAATTGTATGTTTTTTCATCTATAACCTTGGAACATAGGGATTTTAAAATGTGCTCTTGGCTCATGTAACTATACTCTGTGGTCAACTAGTGGTGTGATATTGGTACTCAGGCTCACTGAATCTGTTTCTCTCACATTGAGCCTTTTCAGAGCTTTAATGCATGTTAATAAGGAGACATTCTTGGCTCGGCACCCCTAGCACAGAACCTAGCTTGGGCCTGCCGAACAACGACAACTGCAACAAAAAATAGCTGGGCATTGTGGTGGGTGCCTGTAGACCTAGGTACTTGGGAGGCTGAGGCAAGAGAATAGCTTAAGCCCAAGGATTGGAGGTTGCTGTGATCTATGATACCAGAGCACTCTACCAAGGGTGACACAGTGAGACTCTGACTCAAAAATAAATAAATAAATTAATAAACAGAGACATTCTCTATATGTATAAATCAATTCATGATTATTCTTTACAGGTTTGTAAAAGGTAAGGTACATATATGTAAAAATGTCAGTCACAATTTGAAGTTAAAAAAAATCAATATTCATTTTCTATCCATAGATGGCAGCAATGTACCAAATCTTACACAAATTAATACCAGAATGTGAAAAAGTTGCCTGTATACAATACCATGTTCTCTTAATAGTACATGAAAATTATTTAAGAGGAACTATAGCTTCAATAGAATATGAACAAAAATATATTTTTAAAATCCTCTGCTGCCAGTCTCGGTCCTTTATTCAGTGAACTGAAGGTTTCTTCACTTTGCCCAGCATGGGGGTCTTTGTCATTTTAACTGAATGTCACAGTAGATATTGATAAAAATAAAACTCTTTTAAGATAATAGCAATTCAAAACAAGACGAAGAAAAGGCCCTGTCTTTCCGGGGTGGCTATTAAAAATGGATTAATACATGAATGCAGCGCTCTTTTATTTGTTTAAAAAATTAAAATGACTAGCAAGTACTGACGTGCAGCAACCCTTTATAAGGAAAGAATAAGGGAAAATAAAGAAAGGAGACTTCCAGATTCAGACACAGAAGACAAAGCAAACCAAGAGAAATGGGCCCATGGGAGACAAGAAAAGCTACAAGATGAGATTGAGCTGGAGAAAAATACAATAAATCTAAACAATGCCTCAGACTGCCTATCAGAGGACAAAACACGTTCTGGTCAGCTATTGAATTTTCTGTCTATAAAATTCCCTATCACATGTTGAATCACATTGGTTCCTTTTTTTTTCTTCTTTAAATTGAGAGTTCATGATGAATACTTTGGAAAATTACAATTATGTTGAGAAGGCAGTTGTGAAAGAAATTTATTTCCATTTTAAATCCTAAGAAATACAGGAGCAGTGGGAAATTCTTCTACCATGCTCTGTTTAAAATCTGAAAATAATTTCCTGGTATTGAAACTGTTTTAGCACTTAATTCAAGGGATTTAAAAAGAAGCAAACATATACACACAAAATATTTTTGTTTAAATAAAATAGAGACCACACAATTGCCCAATAAGACTAATTAGATGAAGCTAATGGAAGGGACAGGATTGTGTGTTCACAGCACCTCACAAGGCTCAAAGCAAAATTTCAAAACAGGGGGTGGTACCTGTGGCTCAAGGATCAGGGCATCGGCTCCATATACTTGAGGTGCTGGGTTCAAACCCGGCCTTGACCAAAAACTGGAAAAAAAAATTCCAAAACAGGTCATAGATGTAGGATTTATTCATATCAGGGTTAAGTCACTTAATACTGACTTAGCTCTTTGACGCTAAAAAATCTTCAGTCTTATAAATCCTCCAGGGTCTATTATTAATTATCTTGGATATCCTGCATTTATTTCTACACAGTAAAAACTGCCTTATTATTTAAGGACTTGGTAACTTTGAAGATTAAGTTCTACCCTGTTTAGAAATGAATTTTAAAGTGTTGCTTTATGAAATAGTTTTAAATTTGGACCTTTATGTTTCATCTCCTCTTTCCACAATTTGCCACAGTTATATTTTCTTACCAAAAAAAAAAAAAATAATAACAATAATAAGCCAATCCAGTAGTACAGACGGAGAAACTTTCCTCCCCTATTATTTTTCTTACGGTGAAACTATTTCTAGGGCAAAAAATACTCACTTCATATTAAAGTTCCAAATTTTTACAATTATATTAACTCATAGAAAATAAAATCAACTTTCAGATTTAGAATTATCCTTCAAGAGGAAATATTAATGAAATTAACAAGTGCAAAGACAGAGTATTTGAAAACAGCTATACTTGACACAATTTTAAATTGTCTACTGGTCATAAATTTGGGTTTTAAACATTTACACTTTTTTCAGACAAATCTGCATATTAAAATGTATCAAAAATTTCTCCAGTGCTAATGTGGGAACAGAGGATGATAGAAGTATATTTTTATGAAAAGAGGAAACTGTTTTCTATTTTTTAAAATAATCTCCTGCAAAGTAACACCCTCGAACATCTTGTTGTTTCTTTCATGAATGCAACAGTCATTCCATCAAATAAAAAGGATTCAAATTGGACATTGTGTGATTTGGGGAGGGGAGAATCTGTTATTTGTTATATCGTCATTGAGATACTGCTTAGAAAACTGTGGTTATGTAGGAAATAATTAACATTTTCAGAAAATCACTTTATTAGGGCCATTTGTTGTTATTTTGAGTCTTGTTAATATTTTAAATTTGAAAATAAACAAAATTCTCATTGAAATGACCCACACAAAAGTCTCAGTAGCACCTTGTGATTGCCTTTAGTCACTTTAAAAACAATTGGAGAAGTGAAACTCTACTGCTATTAAGAAAATATAACACATTTTAAGATAATTCTAGTTTCATCAACTAGTGCTGATTTTGATAAAAATAAAATCAATTCAGGCTCGGCGCCTGTGGCTCAAGCGGCTAAGGCGCCAGCCACATACACCTAAGGTGGCAGGTTCGAATCCCCAGCCAGGGCCCGCCAAACAACAATGATGGCTGCAACCAAAAAATGGCCAGGCGTTGTGGCGGGTGCCTGTAGTCCCAGCTACTTGGGAGGCGGAGGCAGGAGACTCGCTTGAGCCCAGGAGTTGGAGGTTGCTGTGAGTGTGATGCCACGGCACTCTACCCAGGGGGATAGCTTGAGGCTCCGTCTCAAAAAAA
>CAUYQS010036332.1:0-12992 GCA_963574585.1 Otolemur crassicaudatus | reverse complement strand
GCGCCTGCCACAACGCCCGGCTATTTTTTGGTTGCAGCCGTCATTGTTGTTTGGCGGGTCCGGGCTGGGGATTTGAACCCGCCACCTTAGGTGTACGTGGCTGGCGCCTTAGCCGGTTGAGCTATAGGCGCCGAGCCAACTTTGCTATTTTAACTAGAGATTCCCTAGCACTATAGCCAACTTAATCACATATAAAATTCTTTCTAAATTCTCCTTCACAAACCTACCAAAATTACAGCAGGAATCTTTTTTTTTTTTTTTTTGAGATAGATAGAGTATCACTGCCCTAGGAAGAGTGCCGTGGCATCAGCCTAGCTCATAGCAACCTCAAACTCTTGGGCTCAAGCTATCCTTTTGCCTCAGCCTCCCAGTAGCTGGGTCTACAGGTGCCCACCCTGATGGCCAGCTAATTTTTCTGTTTTTAGTAGAGATGGAATCTTTCTTTTGCTCAGGCTGATCTTGAAGTTATTAGTTCATGCAATTCACCAACCTCTGCCTCCCAGAGTGCTAGGATTACAGGTATGAGCCACCACATAAGGCCACGCCAATCATTTTTGACATGCTTAATCCTGTTTTCATCCTACATTTTCTCTCTTAAACCACCAGTTACTTTAGCATAGTGGTTCTCAACCTGTGAGTCGCGACCCCTTTTAACTGTATTAAAGGTTCTTGGCATTAGGAAGGTTGAGACCACTGTTTTAGGACAAAACTATTCACATGTGTTTTCTCCCTATACAAAATTATTCTCTTTCCTTTTATCCTTTCTTACCAAAAGTACATCTTTTTTTTTTTTTGAGATGGAGTCACCCCCTGGTAGAGTGCTTTGGAATCACAGCTCATAGCAACCTCAAGCCTCTGGGCTCAAACATTCTCTTACCCTCTTACCTTAGCCTCCTAAGTAGCTGGGACCTCAGGTTCCTGCCACAATGCCCAGTTATTTTTAGTATTATTATTATTATTATTTTTATTTTTGAGACAGAGCCTCAAGCTGTCCCCCTGGGGAGAGTGCCATGGCATAGCTCACAGCAACTTCCAACTCCTGGGCTCAAGCGAGTCTCCTGCCTCTGCCTCTCAAGTTGCTGGGACCACAGGCACCCGCCACAATGCCTGGCTATTTTTTTTTTTTTTTGGTTGCAGCCATCATTGTTGTTTGGCGGGCCCAGGCTGGATTCGAACCTGCCACCTTAGGTGTATGTGGCTGGCACCTTCACCACTTGAGCCACAGGCGCTGAGCCTGACCAGTTATTTTTAGAGATGGGGTCTTGCTCTAGCTCAGGCTCACTTCAAACTCAGGCGATCTGCCCTCCTTGGCCTCCCAGAGTGCTGGAATTACAGGTGTGAGCCACCGCCCCCAGCCCTCAAAAGTGTATCTTTATACCTGTTTTTCTACAATCTCTCTCTACCCTCACTACTTGTTAGTTCCTTCTATTTGAACTCTAAGCCTAGCAAAAGGGAAAAAGAAAGTTGTATATGAAGTCTGTTAAGCTTCTCCAACATGCTGAGCAAGGAAGCCTGTGATGTTAAAGGAGTTAGGTGCAAAACTTAACCTTAAGATTTCTTGGGGGGTGCCTGTGGTTCAAAGGAGTAGGGCACCAGCCCCATATGCTGGAGGTGGTGGATTCAAACCCAGCCCCGACCAAAAACCGCAAAAAAAAAAAAGATTTCTTTCAAACAATTGGGTAGAGCGATTAAACTTGATCTCCCAGTGGGCAGAAAAGCTGTGGAATATACAGGGGGTGATGTTTTACTTTCCATTCTGATGATGGAGATAGGAGAAGAAAATAGAGGTCTCAAAAGTTTAGGAAGAGCAGAGTAAGTATCTGCAGTGTTATTAAAATCAGTTTGTTTGGCCAGACTTGGTGGCTCACACATATAACCCTAGCACTCTGGGAGGCTGAGATGGGTGGCTCCCCTGAGCTCAGGAATTCAAGACTAGCCTGAGCAAGAGTGAGACCCCCTCTCTACCCCAAATGGAAAAACTAGCTGGGTGTTGTGGCAAGCGCCTGTGGTCACAGCTTTTAAGGAGGCTGAAGCAAAAGGATTGCCTTGCTGGAACCCAGGAGTTTGAGATTTGCTGTTAGCTATGAGGCCACGGCAACTGAGTGAGACTCTGTCTCAAAAAGAGAGAAAGAAAAAGGCACCTTATCTTAGTGGCACTCGTAGCTCAGTGGGTAGGGCACCGGCCTGCTTCGAACCTGGCCCAGGCCAGCTAGAACAACAATGACAACTGCAACAACAACAAAAATAGCCAGGCATTGTGGCGAACGTCTGTAATCCCAACTACTTGGGAGGCAAAGGCAAGAGAATCACTTAAGCCCAAGAGTTTGAAGTTGCTGTAAGCTGTGATGCCACAGCACTCTACTGAGAGTGACATAATGAGACTCTGTTTTCAAAAAAAAAAAGAAAAGAAAAGAAAAGAAACAGAAAAAGTCACCTTATCTGGAAAATGAAGACAGCAAGAGCAGGCAGAATGTACGTAGACCAGAAAGTCCACCAAGTGTAAAACTCAGCAGGGCTAAAGTGAAAAGAAAGCCTTGAAATCTACCTCCTCCTGGCTGGCTTTCTGGCCTAATTGAGTTCCCTGACAGGTTTTAGATGGGGATACCACCTCCAGGACCTCTTTTGTTGGGTAAGGAGGGGTTGACTCTCTCAGCTCCCCTTCTGGAGCTTACAGGAGCACGGGAGTATTGGCCACACAAGCCTCATCCATCTTGCTTACCAGTTCACAGTGATCACCCTTGCCCTGAACCGTAGCCCTTTTCTCCCGAGTTTTGACTTTTCTCCCTATGTTCTCTGAACTACCAGAAGATTCCTTTCTTTTCTTGCATCTGTCAGGACATAAAAGGCTGTACATATGGAATTTTATTCCATTTTCCTGATTGTTTGACAAAATAATTCAAGCTATAAAATAGTATAATAATCAAGATAACTATTCAAGGGCCATCTTTCCCCTGATCCCAAAACATACATACACTAAACAGTGTTAGAATAGAATGTTAATTTCCTTTTAGTTAATGGGTAATCCATAAGTGGTCCAAACTGGCAGGATTCACCCACATGGGCATACCTTCAGGTATATACACACACAGAGAGACAAATACCAGGTATATATACAGACAGATGCCAGGTATATTAACAACAGAGCCAGAAGCAGAAAATGCACTCATCATCAAAGAGAGCACCAATAAACCAGTGTGTACATAGAGGCCACATACCAGGTGTACACACAGACCATATGACAACAGGTGCGTATGCAAGCAGAGGCAGGGAGCACCTTGAGAAGCAGAGTGCCCTCGTAACCAGGTACATGCACAAGCAGAAACAGAGGGTATACTCAAAATCAGAAATAGTGCACTCGTTACCAGACTTCACCTTAGAGATGAGGGCTATGAATTCGACCTGTCAACAAGTCCTAAGGACAAACATCCTAGTGGTGCTTCTGGAGGAGCAGCGTCCTAGAGGTGCTTTTCTGGAGCAGAGTCCCAGTCAGGTTTCTCAAGTTCCCTCTCTCCCCATCACCCAGAGTTATGCCAGGTAAGGAGAACCCTGATACTTACCGCAAGCCTCCAGGCATCGCCCCACATTAGGTATCACATTTGTAATGGAGCAAGGGAACCAGGAGCTAGTGGACTAAAGTTGTACTTTATTTCTAAGATTCAGATTTCCAGGAAGACAGGGAGATCATTCTCAAAGCCTGCCTTCCTTTGACAGAATTCTTATACCCTCTCCAGAGTTACTATCTCTAGCTATACATCATCCAGCCCTCTGATCTCTAGCTGAAGGACTCCGTGTTTGTTACTCTCCCAAGCTATTCATCTATTGTTTTTTTCTTCAGCTTCACGGTGTCAGAACCAGGGCAGAAACTGGCTGATGTGACCGACTGTAACTTAGATCATTATTACAGCCTGGGGGTGAGGGCACTGAGGCTGTGTCTCTCTTACAGTCCCTGCTACTTGATAGTCTGAGGAAGAAAAATCACTTGTGCCCAGGAGCAGGAGGCTGCAGTGAGCTACAATGATACCACTGCACTAGCCTGGGCAATGGAGTTTGAGGGAGAAAGGGAGGAGGAAAGAAGGGAGGGAGGGAGGGAGATTGTTTTGTTTCTTACTATTCCTTTCTCAATTGGCAAATTCTGTGGCTTGTTTATTGTCCAATGATTATTGACCACAAAGCCACCATTAAAAAGGTACTTGGTCCTTGGGTGGTGCCTGTGGTTCAGTGAGTAGGGCGCCAGCCCCATATACCGATGGTGGCGGGTTCAAACCCGGCCCCGGCCAAACTGCAACAAAAAAAATAGCCAGGCATTACAGTGGGCACCTATAGTCCCAGCTACTCAGGAGGCTGAGGCAAGAGAATCGCCTAAGCCCAGGAGTTGGAGGTTGCTGTGAGTTGTGTGACGCTATGGCACTCTACCAAGGGTGATAAAGTGAGACTCTGTTTCTCCCTGCCTCTGCCTGCATTCATTTCATGAATGTCTTATCTCTATGAAACAAATAAAACATGATGGGTCTAAGGTCAGGGACAGTGATTCACACCTGTAATCCTAGCATTCTGGGAGGCTGAGGCCAGAGGATCCCTTGAGCTGAGGAGTTCGAGACCAACCTGAGGAAGAACAAGACCCCAATCTCTACTATAAATAGAAAAACTAGTCAGGCATAGTGGCTCACATCTGTAGTCCCAGCTACTAGGAAAGCTGAGGCAAGAGGATCACTCAAGCCCAAGGTTGCTGTGAGCTATGATGTCATAGCGCTTTATGCAGAGTGACAAAGGGAGACTGTGTTTCAAAAAAAAAAAAAGCAGATGAGAGATGAATAGTTTCACTTTTATTTACAGAAAAGCCAGCAATTCCAGAGAAGCACAAAGATATCTCCTAAAAGAGCTGTTCTGCCCTCATTTCTTTTTGTTATTTTTATACCTTCACATTACTGTGCATGCATCAGTAGTTTCATTAATCATCGTAGCGTACATTAAACAGATCCTCCCCTTATAGGTTACAAAGTCAAAGCATCTCTTGCTTTCAAGGTGGCTGTATCTGCAAAGCATTTCTACTTAGAAATTAGTGCTTCACTGGGTGCTCAGAGAGCTCTGGGTCCTTGAATGGTACCATAGAGTCCAGTTTCTCAACTTATCTATGACAGCAGGCCTTGGTCATGGATAAACAATCTGCAGATGTCAGCATGTAGGTTCACCCAGCTTTGTTAGGGGCTATCCAGCTGCAGCCTGCATGAAACAGCCAGCCAGGTTAACAGTGGTTGCTATCAAATGGCTAAAGCCAGCCAGGGAAGAACACTTCCCTCTTCAGGGCCAATCTTCATTAAAGATGAACTTCTTTCTTCCCTTTGTCACACAAAGATTTATTATGATCTTTTTAAATGGAATGCTAAACACATTGATTTAAATGACAATGAAATAAAATGAAATTTCATAAAAATGAAGTAATACCAACTTAACAAAAAGGAAATAGGCAGCTGGAGAAGATAGCAAACTGTAACTAAATTACTGTAACTCTTAAAGCTGACTTATATAGAAAATGATGCCCACACCCAGAACCTGCAGGCTTTGAACTTCACCCGGCCCCTGGCCTGGTCTCTGCCACTATGCATTCACTTCCATCCTCCGAAACACACCTTTCTTCCCTCTGACTTGACCACTTCCAAGCCTATTTTCTCAGTCCTGAGCCCTGAGCCATGGCCTCCAGTCTGCTTCAGCTCTGCATCCCTAGGGCCCACCACACTAGGATCCACTGCCCTAGACCTGATCCACAGAGTCTGGACTCACCAGAGCTAGGCTCCAGCGACCCCTCCAACTCCCCAACCACAGCCTAGGCTCCTAGCTTTAGGCTGAGAAGTAGAGAGGGTCCTGCTGCCAGGCCTGTGTCCCAGGCCCCTGTGACCAACTTGGCCTACTGTCCCTCCCTAGTCAGTCTCTGCCTGTCCTGAGGTGAGGCTGTCTCCAGCCCTGGGTCCCTCACTGGCTGCTGCAGTCCCTGCCACCATGTGGAAATATTTTCAATATACTTACATTAGATTCTTCCTCCTCCACTTTATACACAAAAACAGGAGGAAAGCAGGGGCCCTGCTAGTGTCTTATTCTAACACTGAGATTAAGAGGCTTTGCCCCTTTATCTGCTCAGTGTGGGTAGGTGAGAAGGAGGTGAACACCACATGGGCAGCAGGACCTCAGGCTGCTGCCCAGTGGCTCCAAGCTGACACCAGTTTGGAGCTACAGAGGGAAGGACATGGGGCTCCCTCTGGCTTCCTGGCAGCCTCCTCCTGGCAGTTTGTCCCTGCAGGACTCCAGCTGCTCAGTACAAACACACATGAGGGTGGACTCCCAGAAGCGCCAGAGCACTGGACAGCAGGGGACACACATGCAGATGTGCTTGGGGGCTTTTGTGTTTCTGAGCTTGGATATCAGGAGACGGGGCCATTTTCTGAACAGTGTTTCAGTTGTGGCATGCACAGGGCTGCTGCAATCAGAATGTAATTTCTAGGTATAAGGAAACTTTGTGAAGGTTACTTTGATAAAGAATAGTATGGAACTGTCTCCTGGAGAAAGGGTTTAAGAATTTGAGTTTATTTACATCAGAAGCTTAATCTGACTCCAGGTGAGAGTTTCCAGGAAATGAAAATGAGGTACTTGAAGGAGGGAGCGTTTGCACACTAAGACAAGACAGAGGGTATTGTGAGGTAGCCTTGGCCATGCCTCATCCCAGATTACTGACCTCAGGAGGACATCAGGCCTTCTGTCCTGTTCCAGTCTGGCCCAGACTGATCTGGCTCCCTCCTGTTCCCTCCAGCTTCCTTCTGCTCTGAGGTGACAGGATCCGTTCACTGGATGCTGAGTTTGGAATTCACTAAACATGCTTGTGACCAGATCCTGGAAGAAGCAGGGACAATCCATTGCGTGGGGAAGACGACAGAGCCCCCCCCTCACAGTGTGGAGTAGTTAGGCTGAAATGGAAACATTCTACAAGCTGGGCCCAGAGTTCTTAGAAGGCTAGGGCAGAAACATTACTTGAACCCATCAGTTTGAGGTTGTTCTGAGCCAGGCTGACACCATTGCACTCTAGCTAGGGCAGTGTAGTAAGACTCTGTATTAACAAACAAACAAACAAAAGTGGGACAAGAAGTTTCAGGAGAAGAAAAGAGAAGTTTATTTGCTGGTAAATGAGGAGGTTGGCTGACTCCTGCTCAAAAACAGTTAGGCCCCAGATCAGAGCCAGGTTCGTGCAGAGCAGGCCCAAACCACCAGGAAGCAGGAACCCTATAAAGGTGCCTCCCTTGCCAGTAGAGGCTTCTGCTGTGACCCTGGAGGGGGGAGCCACAGCAACCAGATGGAGAATCTCCAGCAGCTGTGGAGGCAGTGGGCAACAGGTCCAGCAGAGCCACTGCACCTCCGCTGCACACAGCCTATCCCTCTGTCTGGGGTTGTTGTGCCTAAGGGGGAAGATGTGCCATCTCAGCCCATAGCTTTCCTCTTTGGGGGGAGATGTGCTGCCTCAGCCCCCAGTTTCTCTTCCTGAGAGCCTCTAGGCCTGGGAGGAGACATACTGCCCCAGTCCCAGGTTTCTCCTTCATGGGACAGAAGACTAAGGAAGGGGTATGGCTGGCAGCAGGGAGCAGGAACCGTTACTAGCTAGGGACTGTTCCCCAATTGAAACAGACAGTGAGGAGCTCCTAGTGACAATTACACCATCCTGGGCCCATTATTATAGAATTAAACTTGCACCCCCATGCATTCTTCAGGAAGGTTTGATGGAGGATGGCATGGGTATTTAGTTTTATGACATAATCTCAACCTGTCAATTACCCCAAAGGCAGGAGGCAATAGCCAATCCTGCCAGGGGAAAGGTGCGACAAACTAGTTAGCTTAGTTAGCCTATAAAAGACAGTATTTTGTATTCTGACTTCAGGATCTCTTCTCCACTCATAGAGAGGGCTCCATCTCACTCTTGGGATGTATTCTTCTTGTACTTTGTGTGTTTTGTTCTGTGATAAATGTATGTTGCTGGTGATCTCTCTGTCTGTGATCACTCTGTCATCAGCTTGGTGCTAGTGCTCATTCTTGACATTGGGAGCCAAGAACTAGGAATCATCCTCCAGAGTGACCTAAGACCAGCATCCTCCATGAATATACACATTTGTATTTTTTTTTCTGAGACAGAGTCTCACTTTGTCACCCTCAGTAGAGTGCCGTAGTGTCGTAGATCACAGCAACCTCAAACTCTTGGGCCTAAGCAATTCTCTTGCCTCAGCCTCTGAAGTAGCTGGGACTATAGGTGCTGGCCACGACACCCAGCTATTTTTTTGCAGTTGTCATCGTTGTTTAGCAGGCCAGGGCTGGGTTCGAATCCGCCAGCCTGGGTGCATGTGGTTGGCTCCATAACCACTGGGCTACCGCCCATATTGTATTTTTTAGATTTAATAGCCAAGAACTGGGGTGGCACCTGTGGCTCAGTGAGTAGGGTGCCGGCCCCAAATACTGAGGGTGGAGGGTTCAAACCCTGCCCGACTAAACTGCAACAAAAAATAGCCAGGCATTGTGGCGGGCGCCTATAGTCCCAGCTACTTGGGAGGCTGAGGCAAGAGAATCGCCTAAGCCCAAGAGCTGGAGGTTGTTGTGAGCTGTGACATCATGCACTCTACCGAGGGTGACAGAATGAGCCTCTGTCTCTAAAAATAAAAATAAAAATAAAAGCCAAGAACTGACCCGTCGTGGTGGCTCATGCCTGTGGATGGCCAAGGATGGTGAACTGCTTGAGCTCAGGAGTTTGGGACCAGCCTGAGAAAGAGCGAGACCTTGTCTCTACTGAAAACAGAAAAACTACGTGGGATGTTGTTTCTTAGGCCTATAGTCCCAGCTACTTGGGAGGCTGAAGCAAGAGAATCGCTTGAGCCCAAGAGTTGGAGATTGCTCCAACCGATCTTGGCGAGCTACGATGCAATAGCACTCCAGACGGGGATAAATGGCAACGGCACTCTACCCAGAGGGTCAAAATGAGACTCTGTCTCAGCAGAAAAAAAAAAAAAATCATTTTCTTCTTTCCTTTTGTCACGCAAAGACTAGTGTGTTCAGAATGTTAAACACATTCTTTTAAATTGAAAAGAAAATAAAGTTTTAAAGAAAAGAAAATAAGCGGTAGGGGAAAGAAAGCAATCTGCAATTAAATTGTGGTAACTCTTACAGCAGAGTTGTATAGAAAATGTTACCCACTACCTGGTCCCGGACACTTTGAACTTCACCCTGCGCCTGGCCACGCCCTCCCTCCCCATTGTCTCCTGGCCCCCAACGCACTGCCTTCTAACCTGACCGCTTCCAAGCCCTACTTTCTGAGTCCTGAACCCTGAACCACCGCCTCCAGTCGGCTTCAGCCCCAGCCCCTGGGCCACCGCACCTCCGCCCCTTCTCATTCCCCTAGCCCGGTTCCGGTCAAAGCTCGGAGGCAGTCCCCACCTCAGCCAGCTCTAGGCTGGGAAGTAGAGCCGGTTTGGGGGCGGAGCACAGGTCCCCAAAAGGTCCCGCCGCCCCTCCCCCATCCTGCAACGCGCCCCCTCTCCCTCTGCCCTGCCCGGCGCTGCTGCACTGTCCAGCCCCGGGTCCCTCACTCGCCATTGCCGCCGCCACGGTCTGGAAGTCTTTCTAATACACTTAAACGATTTTAGAATTTTCCTCCTTCACTTTATACCTAAACACAGGTGGAAAGCAGGGGCCCTGCTGGTGTCTCATTCCAACCCTGAGATTGAGGATTTTTGTCCCATGTAACTGATCCGTGTTGGTGAGAAGGAGAACACTTTACAGTGGGTAGCACAGTCTGAAGCCAGTGGCTCCAAGAGGAGACCAGTCTGGAGGCAACCTGCTCTCCCTGCAGGGCCCCCAAGCAGCTCAGGAGTGTGGATTCTGAGAAGCCCCAGAGCACTGGACAGCAGGGCGTCCACGTGCAGATGCGGCTGGGGGCAGGAGCTGGGGGCGTGTTCTGGACAGTGTCTTGGTTGTGGCATGCATAGAGTCACTGGAGTCAGCCTGTGATTTCTATATAGGAAGCAAATCTGCCAAGATCGGGCACAGAGAGAATAGTTTGCGACTGTCGCTTAGAGAAATGGTTTATGAATCGGGCAGTTCATTTAGGTCAGAAGCTTAATCTGACTCCAGGTTAGAGTTTCCAATAGGTGAAAATGAGGTACTTGAAGGAGGGAGCGTTTGCACACTGTAAAGAGGGGACAGAAGGTATTGTGAGGTAGCCTTGGCCATGCCGCATCCCAGATTCCTGACCCCAGGAGGACATCAGGCCCTCTCTTCTGTTCTAATCTGGCGGGGCCTGGTCTTGGTTCCCTCCTGCTCTGAGGTGATGGGATCACTGTACTGGATGCTGAGTCTGGAGTTCCGGGCACATTCTTGTGACTCCCTCCAGGATGAAGAAGCAGCGACAATCCATTGAGTGGGGGAGAACGACAGACCACCTTCTAGCAATGTAGAGAAGCTGAGTTGAAGCGGAAAATCCTTTTGAGCCAGGCGCAGGGAGGGTGCTAGGTCTCCCTCTCAGGAATGATTAATTCCTGGCTAGAACCTGTCAGTCTGGCTTCCCAGGCAATGTGGATTGCAGGCGGCTTTTCTTGTCACTCAAGGTGAAGAGGTCAGGGCCTGGGCCTGGGCCTTATCCAGGGGCTCTGGGGCAGGGCCTGTGCACTGTCCCTTCAAACCTGCGGCGGGAAGGAAGTGGCCACCTTCAACCTGTGTCCATTCTCGCCACGCTCAGGGTCCAGTCTGCGGTGATCGGAGAGGCCCTAGGATCCTCTGCCACAGCTTTTTGTCGTCCGGTCATCTACCTTGAGACGTGCACTGCTCTCGAAAGCTATGAGAAGACAGCGGGACATTTCGAGGCCAGGACATGGTGAGGGTGAGCCCCGGCGTCCGCAGGCAGGGAGCAAAGCCTGGTTGGAACTGGTCGGAACCGGCTGTGGCGGGACCCGGGCCTCTCAGGAGCCCGCTCCGGAGTCTGCCGACTCGAGTCGCCGCTGGCTCAGCTCGGCCAGGTGCGGGATTCCTCTCTGCGCAGCTCCGTGGCCGCAGCTGAGTGTGTCTCCAGATTGTGCAGTGACGGCGGTAGGATCGTCTGGGGAGAGTCCCAGCGCGGTGTGTTGAGATCGTCCCCAGTATCTTCTTGCGTTAAAACCTAAATTTAAAGGGCCGGGCGCGGTGCCATATGCCTGTATTCCTACCACTCAGAGGGAGGGTCGCTTGAGGTCAGGTGTTCGCGATCACCCTTCTCTTCAAAAAGAATAGAAAGGCTCGGCGCCTGTGGCTCAAGTGGCTAAGGCGCCAGCCACATATACCTAAGGTGGCGGGTTCAAATCTAGCCCTGGTCCGCCAAACAACAATGATGGCTGCATCCAAAAAAAAAAAAAAAAAAAAAAAAAGCCAGGAGTTGTGCGGGGGCGCCTGTGGTCCCAGATACTTGGGAGGCGGAGTCAGGAGACCCCACTTGAGCCCAGGAGCTGGTTGCTGTGAGCTGTGATGTCACAGCACTCTACCCAGGGGGACAGCTTGAGGCTCTGTCTCAAAAAGAAAAAGAAAAAGAAAACAAAAAGAATAGAAAAATTAGCTGGGAGTGGTGGCAGGCACCTGTAGTCCCAGTTCCCTGGGCAGCTGAGGCTGGATGATCACCTGAGCCCAGAAATTTGAAGTTGCTGTGAGCTATGACGACGCCATTGCACTCTAGCCTGGGCAACAGAGCAAGACGTTTTCTCAAAAACACAACACACAGAAAAACCTACATTGACACCTTGTGGCTTGTTAACGAAAAAACGAAACTCTCTAAAAATAAATAGGTTGATACTGAGCAGAAAATAAGAGAAATGCAAGAACGGTTGAATAAATGGTCTCATGTAGTATGATTACAGTTTCGTTTTATACATTTCAGAGAGACAAAAAGTGCAATTAAAGTAATACATCAGTATGTTGATGGTGTATACTGATTCACCTCCAAAATTCAGGACATATTGAAGTGGGGTGGGGGGCATAGAAGCTATAGGTGGATTTGGGGATTCTTCAGTGACAGTTGGTTGAGAGTGTTAATCTTTGTGTAAAATTTGGAGTCAGTAGGAAGGAATGATTAATTAAAGAAAGGAAATCTGTTACCTATCATGTGATACCATACCAGCAACCAAAAAACGAAAAAAAAGAATCTGTATAACTAATTTTATGGCCAGTAAGACTGACTTATCCCTTGCCTTGAACAGCCTTGGATCCTGTTTATAATTTGTTGACTTATTGTCACACAGAGTCTGTTTTGTGAGTCTTGTGATGTCTGTAGGATTTCTCAGAGGTCACCCATAAAGTCTCCAAGAATAGGAAAAATGGGTAATTGTACAGAAACGTACCTTATTTACAAAAGTACTTATCACACAATTTTACAAAGAAGTGGTCAATACATAGAGAATGTTTTGTAAAATTTTGTAATGAACATTTTGTAAATGAAGGTACATTTCAGTCCAATTTCACATTTTCCCTATGTGTGATTACTTTAGAGGTACCCTTGGGATTGAAGAGGTTTTGGAGTGATGAATGAAGAGGCTTTTGAAATGTAGTTGGGTGGGGGTCGGGGGGTGGACTGAGGAGTTCAGGGAGGAGTCCTCTCCAGCAAATCTTTTTTTTTTTTTTTTTTTTGAGACAGAGCCTCAGCTGTCCCCCTGGGCAGAGTGCTGTGGCATTACAGCTCACAGCAACCTCCAACTCCTGGGGCTCAAGCGATCCCTCCTGCCTCCGCCTCCCAAGTAGCTGGGACTACAGGTGCCTGCCACAACGTCAGGCAATTTTTTGGTTGCAGCCGTCTTTGTTGTTTAGTGGGTCTAGGCTGGATTGGAACCTGCCAGCTCAGGTGTATGTGGCTGGTGCCTTAGCCACTTGAGCCATAGGCACCAAGCCAACATAGATATTTCTTAATCCCCCTTTCTTCTTGTGTCCTAAAGGGCCATAAAACTACTAAAATAATT
>CAUYQS010036331.1:0-25851 GCA_963574585.1 Otolemur crassicaudatus | reverse complement strand
TCCCCTGACTCTTCTTTGTTGTTGTTTTAAAAAATACTTCCTCTCTGTCGTCAAAATTTTATTCTTTTTTTTCTCCAATTTTTTTTCCTTCTTAAAAAAACTTTTTTTTTTTTTTTTTTTTTTTTTTTTTTTGCTGTTGTTTGGTTGGCCTTTTTTTTTTTTTTTTGGCCGAGGCTGGGTTTGAACGTGCCACCTCCAGCATTTGGGACAGCGCCTTACTCTTTTGAGCCACAGGAGCACCCCTTGTTTGTTTTTTTGTAGCAGTAGGAATTTAGAAATTTGCCAAGCCAGCCCTGCCCTGAACCCTCAACCAAGGTAACTTTTGTTTCCTTAACCTTAGGATCCATCTTAGCTGATAAAAGAGTATCTATTTTGGCCTCTCAGATCATGGACCAAAATGGTTAGAGATTTCAGAGGGAAGGATAAGAGTTGGAATTCTGAAAGTAGAGATCTGTGGTCTTACCTTACTCACTGTTTTACAATCAAGGAGACTGGCAAATTCTGAAGGTCACTTGGACTTCTTCCTATAGTAATTCTTATGTACAAGTTGCGATCATTGTTTGCTCGAAGTGGTCTTACAGCATTGACTCTGCACGAGGCTGTCTCCCTGTGAGTATTATCAAGAAGCTCATGGAAAAAGGGGCTGTTCATTTTGTGCGAAATTGTGCCAATGAGATAAGGATCCTGTGCTCTGGAAAATACCACACTTTTCTTAGTATTTTCTTACATTTCAAGAAATGTTATCCTTGGTTTTTTTTTAGGATTAGTGAAGTTCATTTTTAATATCTCATCTTGAAAAGTTTGGGCTAAGGCAGGGGTTTCCAAGAAGGGTAGGGACAGCCTTGAGGGGGCATCTTGGAAGTGAGGGAGGCCTTTTCTTGTTGCCATGGTGACTGGTGGTATTGCTGGCATTTATGGGTGGGGGCAGGACCATAGATGTCCTATAAGATACAGGATGTTCATGTAGCTGTGAAACCTTCTTACACTTAAGCATGAATGTTAGTCCAATTTTAATTGAAATTTTCTGGTAATACACCAAATTTTCTAGGAAAGCAACTTTATTTCACGCTGAGGGGAAATTGTACTTTGATTGGAATTTTACCAAGTTATTCTCTATTTTAGAAAATCAAACCACTCTTCTTGTCATATTCCAGTTACCAAGGAAACGTACAGTGTTTGACTACATTAGTACCAGTTGTGATTCTACTTGTGAACAGACAAATATACTCATAGCTCTTATTTCAAAGTGGCATAAATATAGAAAAATAAACACTTGTCATTAGAAATTGCTACAATCACCCGATGACTTGATTATGTATTCTTGGGTAGTTGTTCTGAAGTAGTTGCATATTGAAAATATATTATTCTGGTTTATAATTAAAGCATTATATTTATTTTAAAAATTTTTCTTTCTGTAATTATGATATCTATGCACTTTGTTATAGATTAGTAAAGAAGCATTCAAAATATGTGTTACTTAAGAGGCATAGGTCTGTAGGAACCACCGCACAAGAGGAAAAACAGAGAAGAGATTATTTTCACACTCGGGCTGAGGAAGCAGAGTATTCAGGAGCTTGTCAACTCAGAGGGAATCCAAGTATGTGATTCAAGTAAAAGAGAGTACCACACCAGGAAGGAACCTCCCCCCCCAAAGATGGGCAAGACAGCTGGAATGTAAGAGGAAGAGGTTCAGGAAGCCATGATAATAGAGAGGTGAGGGCTACTTCCACAAGACCTTGTAGGGTTGACAAAGGGCTGCACCCCATTTAAAAGGCTGTGAGAAGCCATTGACAGGAGTTTTTCCTGTTCTTTAAAATTCTTTATTGATATATAACATTTGGACATTTGTGGGGTATACATAATATTTTGTTACATGCATGGGATAGGTAATGATCAAGTCAGGGTAATTAGGGTGTCTGCCACCTCAGATATTTACCATGTTGTAACCCCCAAGGTGGAGATAGATAGACGGACCCCACTCTGGTGCAATAATTAATAGAAATTTATTACACCTGTGAAGGGGGCTGTTGCTGTTGAAAGCAAGCAGCCCAGAATAGCAGGCAAAGCGCTTTTTTATACTGTTTTTCTGCATAAGTCAGCAAGCTTAGTGAAATACAGAAGCCAATCATAGCGGTTAACGCAGGGTGGGGGTACATATTAGCTCATGGATCATAAGGTCCATTAACTCATGGGTCACAAGATGGGGTCACATGTTTCAAGGGGTACAAGCCAGGGGTACATAGTCACATTGGGTGAGGGTTACATAATTCAAGGGTGGGGACACACAGTTTTCAGGAACTTAGGACTTTCCATTAAGGGGTTTATGTGGAATCCGCCCCTCCCTTCCTCCTTTCCTTATCTTCAAACTTCTTCTCGGAATTTAACTTCTCCACCCTTGAGGGGGCTTGGATCAAGAGACTTAGGAGAAGTTCCTTTTTCAAGGGTAGGGGGTTTGTTGCATTCCCTACTTCCATGGGTAGGGGGATTACGGGCTGGGGGCTTAGTTATCACAACCATTTCTGTGTTGAGAACATTGCAAGTGCACTCTTCTAGCTATTTTGAAATATAGGATACAACATTGTTAACGTTAGTCAGCCTGCTCTGGTATCGAACGTCAGATCTTATTCCTTCTCTACCTACACCTAACTGTACTGTCCTACCCATTAACCAACCTCTCACCACCACCTCCCATGGACAGGTTTAAATGGGAGGGTGATCACATTTTCATGTTAGGAAAAGCTCAAATGTGGAAAAGATCACAGGAAATGAGACTACAGTGATCCTACCAGTAGAAGGCTGTGCAGGAATCTAGCAGTGAGAGAATGATGGTTTGGATAGGGTGTAGGTGGTAGAACTGCTCAGATGGGCAAGGATGCTGTCTCAGGCTGCTGTAACAAAATGCTGCAGACTGGTGGTTTATAAATAACAGAGATTTATTTCTCACAGTTCTGGAGGCTGGAAGTCCAAGATCAAAGCACCAGCAGATTCAATGACGTTCTGGTTCAAAACTGGCCATTTCACTCTGATATCATATGGTAGGAGGGGAAAGGGAGTATTTACCATTTTTTTGAAAAAGGTGACCAAACAATTCAATGGTGAAGGTCATCTTTCCAACAAATGTTGCTGGAACAACTGGATATCCACACACAAAAGAATGGAGTTGGAATTCTACAGTGAACATTCACACAATGAACAAAAATCAAATTCAAATAAATCATAGGCTGAAATGTCAGAGCTTTTACTCTAAAACTCTTAGAAGAGAATACAGTTATTCCTGATCTTAGATTAGGCAAGAGTTTCTTAGAAATGACATTGAAAGCACAAGCAAAAAAGAACTAGATAAAGTGAGAATCATCCAAATTAAAAGATTTTATGCTTCAAGGATGCTGTCAAGAAAGAGAAAATTTTTGCAAATCATATACCTGATAAGGAACTAATATCCTGAATATATCTTAAAACTCTTGCAATTTAATATAAAGAGACAAATAATCCACTTTTAAAATGGGGAAAGGACTTTAATAGAGGTTTTTTATTTAAAGGTTTTTAATAACATTCTGAAAACCAAAGATATACATATGACCAATATATCCTGAATATACTTTAAAACTCTTGCAATTCAATATAAGAGACAAATAATCCACTTTATAGAGGTTTTTTATTTAAAGGTTTTTAATAACATTCTAAAAAACCAAAGATATACATACGACCAATAAGCCCATAAGAAGATGCTAAGCATCATTATTCAGTGAGGAAATGCAAACCCAAACTACAGTGCAATACCACTTTACACCCACAGGGGAGGCTACACTCAAAAAGCTGGACAATAACAACTGTTAGCAAGGATGTAGAGAAATTCAAACCCTGAACATTGCTGGTGGGAATTTCAAATGGTCTATCAGCTTTGGAAAACTGGAAGTTCCTTAAAGAAGTTAAACAGAATTACCATATGACTCAGCAATTTCACTTCTAGGCATATGCCCAAGAGAAATAAAAGCATGTTCACGTGAAAACTTGTACACGAATGTTCAGAGCAGCATCATTTTTAATAGCCTAATAGTGTAAACAACTCAAATGTCCATTGATTGCTGAATAGATGGACAAAATGTGGTCTATCCACACAGCAGAATGTTATCTGGCTGTAAAAGGAAATGAAACATGAACCATGGCATAAGGCGTATGGAACTTGAAACATTATCCAAAGTCAAAGAAACTAGATACAAAAAGCCACATACCTATGATTCCCTTTACATTTGATTTCCCAACCAGGCAAATCCACAGAGACAAAAGTGTAACAGATTGATGGATTCCAGGATTGGGGAAAGGATGAATGGGAGGAGGGACTGTTAATGGGCACAGACTTTCTTTCCCAGGCGATGAAATGTTCTGGAATTAGTTAGGGGTGATGGTGAACAACATATGAGTACACAAATACCTACCAAACTATATTTTTTTGATCTGAATCATAAAGAATAAACAATCCATTTATTTTATGTAATTCAGTCCTCTCTAACAGCAAGAAAATTGGCAACGTATTTCCAGAATTCTAAATCCATTGCAAGCAGATGAATCGTCGCATCTTCGGTGACATACTTGTTAAAAGCATTTTCACTTCATTTTCTCTTAACTACAGTGGCCGCACACTGTGCTGGATCTATTGAGTACTCATAGCTGATATCAAGGTCTATGAAATAGCAGAAACACACGGCAATCAGGGATCCAGTACTTTTTCTTTCACACATTACATGCCTATGGAATTTAATTCATAAAATATGAATCAATGATCTCTACAGTTTATTCACCGCTTGTATCAGTTTCCAAATGTTCCCTTGGTTATTTCTTTTATTTGGTTTAGGATGATACAGTTTTATAGGACTCTTGGTAATTCGGTACCATAGGCATAAATAATCCAGGAGGCCTGGGGTACATTTTGGTGTGACTTGGCCATGTTCCGGATGGATTAATGGACAGGAAGGGGCGCTGAGGTGTCATGCTCAGTACACAGTTGCCATATTCCTCATTTCTTCACCCTAAACTGTCTTTACAGAGCAGTTTTTTTTTGTAACAGAGAGTGAGATGGTGGTCCAGAGTGGGTAAGGGCTTGTGGACAGTATCTCCAGCTCTACCCTGGCCTGCAGTAACCAGTGAATGATTTCATTAGCCAATATGTAAAATGCTATGTATACTAACTGATTATCATTTTCAAAGAGGAAAACAAAGAAAGGCTAGTCTGAAATCATTAATTTTTTTTTTCAATTTTTGGCCAGTGCTGGGTTTGAACCCACCACCTCCGGCATATGGGGCTGGCACCCTACTCCTTTGAACCATAGGCACTACCCTGAAATCATTAATATTTTTGAGCATTCAAATGAAATACCATGTAATGGGAACCTTCATTTTTGGTTTTACTATGACTGATTTCAATTTCATCAATGTTTCTTTTTTGGGGGAGAAGGAGGAGACAGTCTCATTTCATCATCCTCAGTGGAATGCTGTGGTATCACAGCTCACAGCAACCTCAAACTTCTAGACTCAAGTGATTCCCTTGCCTGAGTAGCTGGGACTACAGGTGCCCACTACAACACCCAGCTATTTTTAGAGATGGTGTCTCACTCTGGCTCAAGTTGGTCCCCAACTCCTGAGATCAAGCAATCCACCTGCCTCAGCCGCCCAGAGGGCTGGGATTACAGGTATGAGCCATGACGCCCGGCCTCATCAGTGCTTCTTTATAATGGATCTGGAGTTTGAGAGTACCAAGAAACTTTTTTTTTTTTGGAGATAGAGCCACCAAGAGACTTCTATAGACAATAAATTCTACTTAAATACTAAGTGTCTTGGGATGTATTGTCCATTTTAAAGTTTCAAATATATTCTCAGATACGACACATATTCCCTACCAAAAGAATGAGGTAAATTTGATGAACAAGTACAGTTCATTGTATTCCACAGAATTTTTTTTGTATGCTAGTGTTTTGAATTTGAATATCTGTTTAATGATCTGTTTTTTGAAACTATCTTCTATTTTTATTCATAAATGTTAGTTGCCTATTTTTTGAGACTTTGGGAAAAAATTCCAATAGCCAAGATAAGTGCAAACATGAGTTAACTTTGGGCATGAGAACATGAGCTAATAATATGTTTAAAAAGATGAAATCATGTAAAGCTAGATTTGAGCTTACATGTTAATTGTAATACATTGCAAAAGCAAAATTCTGGAGAACTACATATTCTCTCTCTCTCTCTTTTTTTTTTGAGATAGATTCTTGCTCTGTTGCCCTGGGTAGCATGCCATGGCATGAGCCCAGCTTATAGCAACCTCAAAATCCTGGGCTCAAGCAATCTTCCTGCTCAGCCTCCCAAGTAGCTAGGACTATAGGCATCCACCATGATCTCTGGCTAACTTTTTCTATTTTTAGTAGAAATGAGGGTCTCCCTCTTGCTTAGACTGGTCTCCAACTCCTGAGCTCAGGCAATCCACCTGGCTCTGCCTCCCAGAGTGCTAGGACTACAGATGTGAGCCATCGTGCTGAGTCTGCTTTACTCTCCAAGAAGACATGTATACTCTACATGAAATTAAATCACCAGGCTGTACTTTTTTAGATGATGGATTTTATGCCATGTGAGTTATATCTTAAAGCTGTCAGTTTAAAATAAAATAATACAGATACACATAAAAAAAAAGAGAGAGAGGAAATAAATGGCCATAGCTTCATTGTGTTAGTCAGGGTCTGGTCAGGAAAAAGAAGCTAGGTATTTCAAACAGATGGGATTTAATATAGAAAATCAGTTACAAAAGTGTTGTAAGTACTGAAAACCACAAAAGAAAAGGTGACCCTGAGATTAGTAACTACAGAAGGTGCTGGTCACATCTAGGGCTAAAGGAACCAATGTGCTTACTGAGGGAAGGCTCACAAGGAACATCAGGACAGCCAAGGTGGGGCCACTGGGCTGGCACTACAGCCATGGAGAGGGACTGCTGGGCATGAGAAAGGGTGCCAGGATCCCTCCCTATGCCTTTCCTCCCACCGTGGCAATCATCAATCTACATTCTGGAGGTGGCCATAGTAGCCAGAAATGGAAATGTCTCTCCTACCTCCCTCCAGCCCTCCCAGGTTGCTTCCTACATTCAGAACCTCCTAAAAAGCCAGCTGTGAAAGAAGTAGCAGTGATCAATTTGTGGGTCCTTGTCCCTTTCACTCCATCACAAAGCTTGGGATGGGGAAGGAGAACAAATGGGTCAGTACCTACCCACGCCAATCTGACACAAGTGAGGCTGACATGCTGGAACGCGTCCTGATTTCATTCATATGGCGTGATTATTTCAGGTGTTGTAATGATCTTATCCTGTGTCTCTTATTTATATCTGTTCTTTTCTATTTGACATTACATAATGACATGGAAAATGCTTATGATAGTCTTCATGACCACTTTTGAAGATCACATAGAATTCCAGTAAGACACTGAAAACGTGTTAAACAGAATGCAGTCTAAAGATCACCAGTATCAAAATGACCTGAAATAGTTCTCCTAAGGGCAGATTTCTGGGCTCTACCCCAGGCCTGCAGAACCAGAAACCCTGTGTGTAGGACCTGCAATCTGCATTTTTAACACTCTCCAGGTAATTTTTATATGCACCTAGGTTGGTGAACCACTCCTTCTGCAACTTAGAAAAGCCTAAATAATAAGCCATTCTTAAAATCAAAAGATGTGATATCTTTTCATTTCCTACAAAATTATTGCTGAATTTCAATAGCCAGTTAACTTTCTGGGAAAATAGCTCTCTCCATAATCGTGGGTCACCAAAACTTTCTCCTAGATATCTCTTTCACAGTGTTCACTTCCCTGAGTTTAACAGTCCTCATGGTTCTAAAAACTTCTAGATGTCTTCACTGCAGACATCATCTCAACATCAGGGTGTACCTGCAGCCACCTTTTAATCATCGTAAGCTTCAGCTAGTCTCGAAATAGAATCTGGTAGCCATGGGATCATCCAGGAGTGTCCAACCTGTGGGTAGCTGTTTACAGCCCCACGTAAAGGACAAATGGATTCAATAAAACAGGGAGGGAGACAAATTCTAAAGTTGTATGCAATGTATGTATTTCTTAACAGGCCAAGTATAAGAAAAACTTTTCCACTGGACTCAAGCATGCATAGAAATGTGACTCTTGCTTAGACTACATGGGACATTGCTTTACCGGAGCAATGTTATAAGCAAAATGCCTGGTATTAGTGAAATTAGTGAAATCTGCAAATTGCTGGAAGAGCTGGCATTAAAGTTTAGTGACTGCCTTATGGGATCCTAAAGATAGAAATGGTGTTATTACTATTAGCCCACAGTTCCTTCTCCTCCCAGGGAAAGCACACAGTAAGATCCATATAAGCTGATCTCCAAATTTCATTTCTTTCTAAGACAGAAGGCCCTAGGATAAACATTCAGCTGAGTGGCGATGGTTAAAAGAGCAATTTTAAAGAGCTGTCATTAAATGTGTAACTCTGTGGCTACAGCCAGATTAACTGGAATCCCACATTCCTAATGTGATTTATGTTTGAACTTTGGCAACTATCTTCCCAAGATTTATTTGTGTGTGATTTTTCTATTAGTCAAAGGCTGCACTCCACTCTGCTTCCTTTCATCTCATTGTCTCCCATCCATTGATTACTTATCTTAAAAGGAAACAAAAGAAAAGACAGAAAGAAAATGTGCTGTTGGCAGGCTGCAAGGGTGGTGTCCAACCTTTCTTTCTTTCTTTCTTTCTTTCTTTCTTTTTTTTTTTTCTGCCGCACATTGGAAAAAGAGGGAATAAACAGGCACTTCCAGAAGGGGCAAGCAGGACAGCCCCAGGTCTTCCAACTCTGCCATGAGCAAACATGTACAAAAATATATTAAGAAAAACTGACGTTGTCACAGATGCTGCCAGAGATAAGGAGACAAAGCAAAATATAGCAAAAGCCTTTCTGAAGCTTTGCACAAGAAAAAAAAAAAGGTTAATTAGGGGAAATTAAGTTATAAATAACAAAGTGGTCTCCAGTTAACATGAAGTCATTAAGGCTAAGGGAAGGCTGAGTTGGGAGTGTCTTTACTGACACATTTCTGTGGTCTGCAGTGGTCTCAATGCAGGATTATTGCTGGCTGTCCCAGGGCAGAAATGACCTGCAGGGATATACAAGAAACACCAAATGCCTCTGGTCAAAAAAGCCATTTGAGAGAGAGCAGTGAAAAGACTTTGTGCAGGCATACTTGTAAGAAACTGAGGCAGAATCCCACATGGCCAGGTTAGTTGTGGGCCTAACATGACCAAGGCTTTGGCTGGAAAGGCATTTCCAGACTGCATTAAGGAATTAAGATTAACTTCATAAAGCCAATGAAAAAGCCCTTTGGAAAACTGGCCAGATACCCATCAGTAACCTTTCCTGATCTGTGGTAAGTGACAAAGGTCACTTGCTGATGAATCCAGGAGTGGAAATGTGCTAGGGGACCTCAAGAGAAGAGGAATTTACCCAATGTATACAGGTATCTAATGGCACAGATGAAACCTGGGCTCATGAAAGGCTTTTGAGAAGTCCAGCCTGAGAATTCCTTATAAAAGGCTCCAGCAAAACCCCCCTGATTTAAGGCCTACATGGGAACAGAGGTTTGCACACAAATTCCTGTATTCCCAAGAAGTTTCTTTATGCCTTGCTTAAAGATTCAAAGTAACAGCCTCCAAATGGCAAGGTCAGCAAGGGCAGGTATTCAATCTACCTTGTTCCTCCCTAGCCTCAGGCATTGTCAGATAAGAACAAAGAAGTAATGGCTAACTACATATTCTCCATTAAGTTATGTTAAATTGGGTTATGTTGATAGGGTTATGTTAAAAGGTGTATGCTGAGTGGATTATCAGATGTCACATGATGTTTAATTGGATCAATGAGGTCATTGCTGTATGTACAAAATTCCCTATATAAGCCAACTGCAAATAAAGAAGCTCGCCATTTTGCCTGAATGAGCAGATGGCCACCTTTATTTAAAACACAATTTCAATAAGTGTGCTTATTCTCCGCGACATGGCTTTTCTGTGAGACCCTTACAGCAATACAGGGATACTGTCACTGACCCTTCCTTCAGTGATGTGACATGAAGTTGCAGGGCCAGGGAATGCAGCATGATATGAATATAATCTTTGGAGCTCTGTCCAAATGAGGTATTTGGGCAGTTCTTGAAGAAACAGGGCTCAACTTGCACAGGCCAGAAATGCACAAAAACTTACATGAAGAAAACTATAAAACCTTCATGAAGCATCTGGCTTTTACAAGCCAGAATTTAGTCTATGTTATTATATAGATGTGCCAGACAATTAAAATATAGTGTGTTATATTTAAATAACAGCTAAGGCCAGGGCTGAGAAAAGCACAGAACACCCTTTTATGCCTTATTTTATGTTTATAATTTTGTATTCTTAATGAGGTACATATCTTAGTTCATATGTATTGCTATAATGGAATACTTGAGTCTGGGGAATTTTTAAAGAAAGGGGTTTCTTTGGCTCACAGTTCTGCAGGCTGTATGAGAATCATGGTGCCAGCATCTGCTTCTGGTGAGGGCTTCAGGGTGCTCTTGCTCATGGCAGAGGGTGAAGGAGCTCTGGCATGTGCAGAGATCAAGTGGTGAGAGAGGAAGCAAGAGAGCAGGGAGGGAGGCACCAAGCTCTTTTTAACTACCAGCTACACAGGAACAAATATAGCAGAAGCTTACTCATTACTCAAGGATGCCATTAAGCTGACCCAAACATCTACCATTAGGCCCCTCCCTTAACACTGGTGATCCAAATTTCAACATGAGGTTTTAGGGGACAGACATCCAAACTACAGAAGCATCCAAGATTGAAAAGGGCTTCAGGCCCTACAAAACTATCTGATCCTAAATACAAGTCTCTTGGAGGAGTCTCATTGCCATCCTTGCCCTCACCACCTCATTATCCCCCACACCTAAATAATCAACCACTTATATAATTTCTGGATTCTTCTATCTGTGATTCCTTTTATAAAGTTAAGAAAATATGAATATTCCCATAAATGGAATTCAATCTTTTGTTTACACCAAAGGTAGCATACTTATATGCATTTTCCTATGTAAAAAACAATTTGAGTGGTCAAATCTATCATTTTTTTCATTTGATTTTTTCTGGATTTTGAGGAATAGTCTAAGCCATTTTCCACATCTGGGCTATAAAGAAATTATTTCATGTGTTCTTCTAGTACTTTTCATTTTTATTCTGATATACACTGTGAAGTATGTATCCAATTTTATCTATTTTCATATAAATATCCAATTGAGATGCCATCTTAAGCAAACACCAACGCTTGTGTGTATTTGGCTCTATTTCTGGACTTGTTCTGAACTTGTTCTGCTCCCAGATCTCTTTGTCTATTTATGCATCAATACCACTTTGTTTAATGTCTGGTGGAGCTAGCTCTCCCCGCCACGTTGTGCTAATGTCAATTGTTATTTTATTATAAAAAGTTTGAAATCAACCTGTCTAACCTCAGAAAACAATTTGCTTGGTTTTTAAATTAAGATGGTGTTAAATTCTGCATATGAACTTGAGGGAAACTGACATCTCTGTGATGTTGAATCATCCTATCCAAAAATAAAGGATGTTTCTCCATTTATTCAAGTCTACTGTTGTACCTTCAGGAAGGTTTTATAATTTTCCTCAGATAGGCTTTTGTGCACTTCTTATGTTTATTCCTAAATGTTTTCTGTTGTTATTGTAATTGGAGTTCATCACATTTTCTAGTTTGTTATTGTAAATATAAACAAAGGCAATTTTTTTTATCTTTTAATTTTATATCCTGCTCCTATACTGAATTCTCATATTGTCGGTATGAATTTAAGACTTGATTTCCTGGGTTTTAAAAGGATGCTATCCTATCATTTACCCATAAATAGAAATAGGTTATCTTTGCTTTTCCAGTTCTTCTTCTCCATAGCAAGAAGGTTGGAATGACACTAAAAGTTCTCTGGGAAAAGTGAGAAGAACTCTGATCCCCTGCACAGATGAAAAGTAACAGAAGAATAACTTTTTAATCAGAGTGGGAAGGGCACCTTATCCCGCCAAAAGGAGTAGGTAGTAGGGTATAGACATTTGGTTTGTTAATCCCTGGAGAGGGAGCATGTGAAGAAGAGGCAATTGTAGATTGACTGACTATTGGAAAACGGACCTCAGGAAACAGCTAAGGCTGGGGCTGAGAACAGCACAGAACACCCACTCCATTGCCATGCGGGCCTGAGGGGAATGCAAAAGTCCTTATCCTAGTCCAGATTTTGACATCAACACTGAGAAAAATTCATTCACAAATAATTTTCTGACAGATACATTAATAAGCAAATACTTAAAAATGCTAGTAATTCTGTTGTATACTATAAAGCTATTGTAACCAAATCGGCATGGTATCAGCATAAAAACAAACACGTAGACCAATGGAATGGGAAAGAGAACCCAGAAATTAATCCATGTATCTACAGCATCTGATTTTTGACAAAGGTACCAACAAGACTCACTGGGGAAAGGACAGTCTCTTTAATAAACGGAAAACTGGATAACCATAAGCAGAAGAATGAAATTAAACCCCAACCTCCCATGCTATACAGAAATTAACTCAAAATGGATCAAGGAACTAAATGTAAGACCTGAAAAACCACTAGAAGAAAAATAGGAGAAACGCCTCAGGACAGAAACACCTCAAGTTGGGGGAAATATTTTATGAATAAGACCTCAAAAGCACAGGCAACAAAAGCAAAAGTAAGTAAAAGGGATTATATTAAACTCAAAAGCTTCTACACAGCAAAGGAAACAGTCAACAGAGTGAAAAGCCAACCTACAGAATGTGAGAAAATATTTGCAAATTACTCATCTGATGTGGGATTAATATCCAAAACATAAGGAACTCTAACATTGCAACAGAAAGAGAAAAGCCTAATTTAAAAAATGGGCAAATGATCTGAACAGACATTTCTCAAAAGTCACATAAATGGTCAAGAAATACACAAAGGAAAAATGCCCAGCATCACTAATCATCAGAGAAATGCAAATCAAAACAACAATGCAGTATGTCACACTGATTAGGATGGCTATTATTAAAAAGACAAAATCAGGGCAGTGCCTGTGGCTCAGTGGGTAGGGTGCTGGCCCCATATGCCGAGGGTGGTGGGTTTGAACTTGGCCATGGCCAATTTGCAACAAAAAGTAGCGAGCATTGTGGCAGGTGCCTATAGTCCCAGCTACTCAGGAGGCTGAGGCAAGAAAATCACCTAAGCCCAGGAGTTGGAGGTTGCTATGAGCTGTGATGCCACAGCACTCTACTGAGGGCAATAAGGTGAGACACTGTCTCAAAAAAAAAAAAAAAACAACCTAAAAGACAAAAATAAGTAATTTTGTGTTTTGATCACCTAGAGTGGTACCTGGTACATAGCGGGTTCTCAACGAAGTGTTGTTGTTTTTTTTTTTAACACGCAATTCTTTTATTTTAGACATGTAAGGAAAGCTATTTCAAAATCTAGTAATTTAAAGCAAGCAGCTGTATACAGGTAACAAAAGCAACATTTTGTTACAGCTCAGCACACAGAACCCAAAGCAAACAGGCACGAGATAATACACATTTATGTAGCCAGATGAATAACATGTGGTGGGGCAGAGGAAAGGATGGAGGAAACAAATGGAAATGAAAGACCAATGTCTCTCAATGCTTCAAATGTATAATGCTAAATTTCTCATTTGATAGCACATCCAGGTGCTTCAAATGTAGTGCATTACAGCAAAAATAGTGAGAAAGGGAATAATTTATCTGTATATCTGCCCCATATTGTTTGGTCAAAACACATTTTCATAAGTCTTCTCTCAGTGGTAAACCAATGTGCTCATGTTCTGAAGTTGTTTTTTAATAACTTACTCAAATCAGGCTTTAAGTTCACTAGACATAAAACAATGAATTATCTAATACTTTTCCTTTTATAATAAAATATACTATATGCTTTATTGAAATATGATAGTGGTAAGTATAAAAATATTTAATATTTGAAAATATAAAGCCACAGTTAACAAAGTGTTAAGGGTTTAAATGAAGACTTAATATATGGGAAAGGCATAACTAGTAAAATACAAGTGTTTAGGAATTGAAACTGAACGTTAGAATTTTTAAATAAGGTCTTTATGAATGTGTTGCCTTACTCTATGCCTAAATGATAGTGGGTGAATTTCAGGTGACCCTGTATGATTTTTCATTGTAACATCAGATCACTAAAAAGTATTTTTATTTCTCACTTTTTAGTCAAGGATGCCAAGACCTCATCTCAAATCTGGGCCAGCACTGGGGAACGCACCTGGCCACTAAGAAGTCCAGCCAACTCCAGACTCCTTGTGCCCAAGACCTGCCCTAATAAGGCGGTGCTCAGAATTAGTCCTGGGTCACGTGAACTCCGCAGCCCGACAGGCGGCGGGCGTGTTCTTCCTCACACATGCGCACATTTTCTTTGCTTGTTCTTGGAGGAAGGGGCGCAGACTCAGAGCCCTGGCCCGGAGGCGGGGCTGAGAGAAGAGGCGGGGCAGTGGCTGCGCGCGTGCGCAGAAGGGAGCTCACCGGCTAGGTTACTGTGGCCGGAGTGGCGTGAACGACCGAAGATAAAATGCAGGTGAGTGAGGTACCCGGTGCAGAGTTTGGAGGCGGTGGCCGCTCGTTTGTCCCGTTGGTCGGCTGCCGGGCTTGCGGGAAGCGCCGGGCTCCGCAGGCATGAAGAGGAGGTCACGCCAGTCTAGGCCCCGCCCAGACGCGGTGCGGGAGGGCGGCCGGGGTCCCCGGTGGGCCGGGACTGAGTGTCCCCTCCGCACAGTGCCTAGAACCCAAATTTCTGTCCTTCGGGGCTTCCTCGATGAATCTTTAGGTCTTTCTCCACCGGGTCCTGTGAACGACTTGCCGGGTCCCACGTGACAAAAGTTACTTGCTATTTGTTACCTCCCTTAAGAACTGTAGGGATGTGGACACTGAGGCATGGAGAAGTGGGGGTCCGGCCTTGGTGGGAGGGGTCCTGCTCAGTAAAGCGGCGGCGGAGCCCGCGTTCCTGGCTGCACTTAGAGCTGGCTAAGGGCTAAGTTAACACCCTCTTCCTCCGAGTCCTGGTGTCCAATTGGGGTGCGCCCCATTTCTGACCACCAGGGTTCCAGAGCTCAGCCCAGGGGTTCCTCTGCTCAGTGCTGGAAATTTACCTTGAAGTGGATAACATCAAACTCCCCTAGTTTTGTGTTTTTTCGATAAGTGGGATGTTCTAATGGAGTTTGACTAAAGCATAAAGAAAATGAATGCTCCGCCAAACACCTTGGAAATAGGCACCCTTCTGAGCAAAACTCTGTGACAACTAAATTTTGCCACTCTCCAAGGACCCAGCCCTCCCTAATCTCGCTGTTGGCAGGAATTCTGGTTAAGTAGCCTCTGTGCAGTGACAGATGGGAAATGGAGATGGTATGGGATTGCTTGGGAGTGGGGTGGGGAGGGATTGGGGGCAGTGGGAGATGACCATCTGTGAGGACAGTGAGTCTGCCACAGCCAGACACTCTTAAACCGCAAAGAGGAAGCTCAGGGACTGCGCTGGCCCCTCTGCATCCTCTATCCTTCAGGTCCCTGCTTTAAAATGCCACCTGTTCTGAGGCCTTCCCTGACCACCCAGTGAAAAGGATTCTGTTCATTTTTCTATCCAAGTATTTCAGCAAGATTGTTACACAGAGGCAGGGCTGGGGCCTGGTTATCCCAGAGCCCTCTTCCACAGTGCTCCTTGATTTCTAGTTCCAAACCAAGTCTGGGTTCCATTAGTGGTGTTCCTGCCACACCGCCAAACTGGTGCTTGGGCAGCTGACATCTGGATCTAAGAGTCCACTTTGACATTGATCTTTCTGACATTTGAACCTCATATATTTGGCCACCTGTTCAAGCAGGGCAGAGGTGTCTTTCTAAACACCATGCCTCTCCTAAGCTTGTGAGGATTAGGTGAGTAGGTACAGGTAAAGGGCTTAGAAAAGTGCCCTGAACTTCGTGTTTAATAAACATTAGCTGCTAAGAGCTGCTCCGAGAATTCTGTCACCCTAATCCTAGGCTCTCCTCCCCACCCTCCGATTCTTCTGCAGCCTCTCAGGGCTTAGAGATGCTCAAAATGTCACCATCTCTTTGCTCGTGGGCCCTTTGACCATGCTGGTCCCTCTGCCTAAAAAGCTGTTTCCTAAGGCCTTATATTCCTGTGGCTGGTTCAGGTGATGGTTAAATGTTACCTCCTATGGAGAACATCTCTGTCCACCCTGTGTAATGTGGGTCCTTGTAACTCTTGACCAGCAGCCTGTTTGTCATTGTTCTTGCCACAGGTATCTGCGTGTGTATGTGTGTTTATAGTTTGTATATATATACTTGTTCAGTACTTGACTTTTCCTCTGGACTATAAGGCAGGTGGCTGTTCAACTGTGCTTCTCTGTTGTCTAATACATGTAGTAGGTACTTAAAAAACAGTTGACTGAATCATTCCAAGTCATTCATATAATAAAAACATTGAACAGAAGTCAGGTCAGAGCCTTGGTATCAGTCCTGATGCTGATCTGCATATGATATCCTGATTTTTAGCCAACACTAGCTCCAGGGACTGTGGGGCTTTTCGTACTTTCTTGGAAATAGACCACAGAGTAATTTGGCTTGAATTCCCCTTTTCCCACCATTTTGCCTATATGGCCCCTTGCCCAGTATGGCGCCCTCCATACTGGAGTTTTGCACTCATGGCAGCCTTTTTCCTCTTATTCTAGGACCCCAACGCAGACACCGAGTGGAATGACATCTTACGCAAAAAGGGCATCTTACCCTCGAAGGAAAGTCTGAAAGACTTGGAAAAGGAGGCAGAAGAGGAGGAGCAGAGAGCCCTCCAGCAGTCAGTGGGTGAGCTTGCTCAGTTCCTTGTTCCTTGTCTTTCTGGGTTAGCAGACAGCTTTCTAAGCTGCTGACTACTGTGGTAGAAGGATCTGTTTTTTGGGGTTTTTTTTTGAGACAGAGTATTACTTTGTCTCTTTGGGTAGAGTATTATGGCATTGTAGCTCATAGTAACCTCAAATTCCTAGACTCAAGCGATCCTCTTGCCTCAGCCTCCCAAGTAACTGGGACTATAGGCACATGCCACAACATGGGGCTATTTTTCTATTTTAGGTAGAGATGGGGTCTTACTCTTGCTTAGGCTGGTCTTGAGCTTCTCAACTCAAGCAATCCACCTGCCTTGGCTTCCCAGAGAGCTGGGAGTGGCTAGGAGGCACTGTGCCCTGTGTAGAACGATCTTCTGAGCAGGAGAAGAGCCAGAGTGCTGGCACTTCTGTGGGACCTCAGGTGAATCACAGGGTATCTCTAGCCTTCACCTTCCTAGGCCATAGACTTAGGGAGACTTCAGAGGTCCTTTTTAAGTCATTGTCTGACTCAGATGAGCATGATACTCCTAAAGAAAGCATTTTTGAGTCTTGACTTTCTGGTCTGTGATTCACTTTAAATAATGTCAGTGAAATTTGATTAAAGTTTTCAATGTTTGTATTCTCCCGAGTTATACTTTATCATCTTTGTGGATTGACTGAGAATATTAAAATAGTTTAACTTGAGGAAACAAGATGTTTGTAATAAGTTGGGTGAAAGAGGGGTTTTCTCAAAGGTAGCCAAGCTACCTGGATTGGAATTCCTCGGAGTATTTGTAAAGGAAAAAACCCATCTTTACTGAATCACGATATCTGGGGTGGAGCCAGAGAATCTGCGTTTTAAATAGGTGCCATGAAAGATTTCTGGTGCATGCCAGAGTTTGAGAACCACTGATCTCGGGGACTAGTACTTTTGTCCTCTGCTTACATTTTGTCATTAACATAGAGAAGGATTTATTAGAAAATATTTATCCAGCAAATGATTATTGAATGACTAGCACATGTCATGTGCTACTCTGGGTGATGGGGATTTAGGTATGCACATGCCAGGCAAAATTCTCTGCCCTGTGGAACTTACATTCTAGTGGAGAATCAGACAATAAATTGCCAAAGGTTCCAAGGGGTGGAGCAGCCCTGGGGAGGTGGGGAGAGGAGAGAGCCATCAGTGAAGCAAGGGTCATTGTTGACCTTGAGGAGGGTACTTTGTGGAGTGATGAGGGGAGGAAAAAATCTGATTTGATTTTGGGAAGTAGTGTTTATGGCAGTAAAAATACAGATTTTATAGCAGTTGGTTACAAGAAACAATAGAGCTGCTTATCACTCAAAAGACAAGGAAGTACGTGATAATCTCGTTTAACTCTAGAAAGGGTGTGCATGGGGAGAACATCGGTATCCTCTGTGTCCTTGGGTGATGTGAGAACTATTCATGTACTTGGAAATTGGACCAGGTGACTTCAGGCAGATCTCTCATTTTATACACTTGGAAAATCCATACCTTATTATTGTGTGGAGGTAGGAGAATCAAGCCTGCAGGAATCAAACTAGGTCTATCTTTTTTATAACAGCTCTCCACTTCTACTTTAAAAAAAAACTTTATTAAAAAAAAAAAAGCAACTTAAGTATTTTTATTTCTTTCCTTTTTTTTTTTTTTTTTTTTTTGCAGTTTTTGGCCAGGGCTGAGTTTGAACCCTCCACCTCCAGTATTTGGAGCTGGCACCCTACTCCTTTGAGCCACAGGCACCACCCACTTTCTTTTTTTCTTTCTGGTGGGCTGGTAGTCTTTTGGTGTTATGTGCATGATTTTAGAGGAAAAGCAAAGGGAAAAATGCTAGTACATGTCTGTTTATCTTTTTAAATGTTTTATTCTTTGCCGATATTAACTAACTTCAGTGAAGACATATGAAGATATGACTTTGGAAGAGCTAGAGGATCATGAAGATGAATTCAATGAGGAGGATGAACGTGCTATCGAAATGTACAGGTTAGTGCTGCCCAGAGAGACGGTTTGTTTTTTTGTGTGGTAATAAAATGTGTTTCCTTTGAAAAACTAATTTTCTAGCTGAGATAACCTTTGGGAAGGGCAGTCATTAAATAGAAATATTGCAAATTTCAACAAACTGGTCTTAGACTTTTGCCATGAGAAATAATCACAGCTGGACCATTGCAGATTGTCTTCTGCAGGACACATGTGTGTGTGCCCTGTGCTTGTGTGTGCATCTGTGTAAAATGCTTCTCTCCGCCTGTCGTATAGGCAGCAAAGACTGGCCGAGTGGAAAGCAAGTCAACTGAAAAATAAATTTGGAGAAGTTTTGGAGATCTCAGGAAAGGACTATGTTCAAGAAGTTACCAAAGCCGGCGAGGGCGTGTGGGTAATCTTGCACCTTTACAAACAAGGGTGAGCTGATCTTCCATGCTATCTATAAAATAGTAATTTGAATTTATGTTTTGAATATCTCAAGCCTAATCCATATCAGAGGGGTTTTTTTCTGTTTGTTTTGTTTGGCTGCTTTTTTTGGTATCAAGTTAGGTGTTTTGTTGCTGGCTTGCCCAAACCTTGGTGCCTGATTTTCATCTTTCAATTTAATATTTGTCACTAATACAAATGACCCTGTTAAAGTGTAGCAATGAAGACTTTGCTTTTCCTTTTCTGAAAGAAAATTCCTAAGTTCTCTATCCTTCTAGAAGAACTCTGGCTTTCAGAATTCCACATGGGTAATCCCTCTTACAGACGGTGAGCTGGCCTCACAGTGACTGCCAGTGCTAAGTGATACTGAGGTCCTCTGGTGTTTTCCACGTGCCCAGTCCTGCTCTTAAACTGTAGAGTCCAGTGCCTGTTGAGGAATTTCTTCAAAGCAGGAAATGCTTTCTGGGACGTGGTTCACACATTCTAAATCTTCAATGGTATGTCATTCAACCGTACAGAAAGGTGTGGCAATTATCTTTTACATTGACGTTTTTCTGACTTACTTTTGTGTCAAAATAAATTGGACTTTGGATTTAGAGTTCTTCACTTTCTCTGAGCATATAGGACTTTGGATTTAGAGTTCTTCACTTTCTCTGAGCATATATAGAAATGTTTTAAAAAAATATTAATCCATTTTAACTAGCAGCAGAATCACTTGTGAAACTGTTGTGAGGCTTCACATAAGGTAGAAGTAGTTGAGCTTTTTAGAATTTAAATGTGGAATCACAGTTGTTTCTGTTTTTCTTTCTCTTTTATAGGATTCCCCTCTGTGCCCTGATAAATCAATACTTGAGTGAACTTGCCAGGAAGTTTCCTGATGTCAAATTTATCAAAGCCATTTCCACAACCTGCATACCCAACTACCCTGATAGGAACCTGCCCACAATATTTGTTTCCCTTGAAGGTGAAATCAAGGCTCAGTTCATTGGTCCTCTGGTGTTTGGCGGCATGAACCTGACCAGAGATGGTAAGGGGCTCTTGGAGACAGGCGAGGGCACTGAGGGTGCAGAGGGATGTTTCTGTTGGAGAGAGTACTTATTTCCTAGACAAGTGTCACGATGCTTTGTCAGGTTCTCCTTTGCCTCCATGTGGGTGGTTGTTAAGAGGGAAGACGCACATGTAATGTCTCATCTCAGGCAAATAATCAGAAGCCGTTACAACCAGACCCTAATAGTTACTCAGTTAAAGGAATGCACAGTGGACTTCAATAAGTATATTTAGTATTAATGTGGAATTTGTTTTGTCTCTGCAGCTGAGGGTTTTAAGTAGCAGATGAAGATTGCAGCACTCATTTTTATTTAATTCATAGGCCTATATAGTGACAGATGCTAATATATGTATTTCTCTATGGAAATATTTTTTCAGTTGAATATCTTAGTAGCTTTTACATTTAAATGAAAATTTTATTTAATCCTGTCTCTTAACCCAGAAAGATGTGTTTGTTTGTTTGTTTGTTTTTTTCCTTTTGAGCTGTTACACACAGAGGTGTCAAAGTACACATCTGCATGCAATGTGGAAGAAATCTGAGGCCAGAGGCTTTCATACCAAGTAAAATTCCTTATCTCTTTGCTGAAATAATATATTCAACTATGCTTTACTAGTCTTCTAAAAGCACAGTTTTAAGCGTGACTTTATGAAACTAGACCACTAAGATATTCAACTGGGAGGAACATAAACACACACACGTATACACATGTGAGATACATTAGTTACATGTTTGTTCAAGGGCGTATAGCTTTTCAGACTACGTTTATTTGCCTCTTAGTTTGACTTTTTTTGAATGTATTATAAGGGGAGGGAGATAGGTGTATAATCATAGAGTCTTTATTTCTAGAAAAAGTCTTATTTGAGGACTAGTGCACTTATATATAATGATGCTATGTGTAGGTGAACAATAACATTACATATATAGACATATGTACATGTGCATATGTATGGATGTATAAATATTTTCTTGAGTCAAGAATTAGAAGTCTTGGGTTGTTCTAAAGAAGTTTGTTGAATTTTGGATAACATTGAGCCAAAATGCTTAGAACTGGAAATAGTGATGTTATTCATCTCTGTAGCGCATTCTCCCCCGACCCTGCGTTAAGGTGATTGACAGGGAAAACTGTATATGTTTCACATGTGCAAAATGATGTGATGTGCATACAATGCGAAATGATCACCACAGAGAAACTAGTTAACATAGCCATCAAATCACATATTATCCTTTTCCTTTTTTTTGTGGTGAGAAAAGAGATCTACTCTCTGAGAAAACTTTGAATATATAATACATGATTATTAACTGTAGTCACTGTGCTGTACACTAGATCTCCAGAATTTATCTGTCTTATAAGTAAAAGTTTATGCACGTTGACCGATGTCTTCTATTTACTCCCAACCCCTGGTAACCACTTTTCTAGTCTGTTTCATGGAACACTTCAAATTCATATGACTTCAATAAATCAGTTGTCAGAATTTAATAAAAGTACCCAATTAGCAGAACGTCTCTGCACTGATCTTCCTTTAAGCCAGGATAGTCGTTTTAGGATCTCTTGAGTAGTCCCTTACTTTAGCTTGGGTTCTTCTATGCATCATTTAATTTCACGAAATTAATTAATTTCATAAAATTACATCATTTAATTTCACTTCACAAGGTCTCACACCATGTGGCGTTCGAGTGAGATATAGGAGCTGAGTCTTTAGTCACTGATACTTTACTTTTTGGAATTTTATTCATTTATTTTTTATTACTGAGAACAATGTATCAGTTCAAGGGTGTCATTATACATTTATCCTTTGACCCAAGATTGGGGTATTATTGGACTTGAAACTGAAGAATTTCCTTTTATTAACTAAGATTAGATTTAGTGATTAGATTGCCAGCAGGCCCGTGGAAATTATTTCTTTTAAATGTTTCATGCTGATTTCTTGCCTGAGAAATTGTCCAAGCTGGAAAACTGCTGTCATCAGAGGATAGGCTTATTCTTTGTATTTTATTTTAATTTCCTTATACGTTCAAGTTTAAACAATACCTCATTTGATCTCATCTTCTGAAAATATGTTTGAAAATATTTTGTGTTTTCCTTCTTAAATGAATCATTTTTTAAAAAGTTTTCTTTAGGCACCTTGAACTTACAGTACTAAAATCAAATTGTCATCATTTTGATAACTGGTGTTTTCCGCTTAGAAAAACCATGGCTGACTGGATTCCGGGTGTGGGGAGCAGTGCCCATGGTGCTTCATGGATTTACCTTTCTTTATCATGTAGAGTTGGAGTGGAAGCTGTCTGAGTCTGGCGCCATCAAGACCGACCTGGAGGAGAACCCGAAGAAGCCGATTGAAGATGCCTTGCTGTCCTCAGTGTGCTGCTCTGTCCCCATGAGGAGGGACAGTGATTCTGAGGGTGACTAGAGCTGTAGCTGCCACAACTTGCCGAACTCGTGATGGGGCGGATTGTCTGGATTTTTGTAAAAAAGAAAAAGCAAGAAGGAGCCCTTTTGGTTTTTAGCCTTTTATAATTATGTTTTAAATCTCAGATGTTTTATAGATAATTATTGGTGGGGATTCTATTAAATTTCTTGGAACTCTCTTTTTAAATTATATTTCTTTTTTAAAAAATTAAAACCAGTTTTTAGAATAGCAAATGTCTGTGTTTTCCTCCCTTATAGTTTAAGTAAGCCATAAAATCTAGTCACTATTTTTTGATGTATAGAAAGGAATATGGAGTTTTAAATAATGTGAATAAATTATACAGTGGATAATTGCAAACTAAGCTTTACAGTTATATTGTTTTATTTTTATTTTATAAAGGTAGCAATGGGAGTATCAACTCAATTAAAATATAAGCACAATATCTAGAGGAAAAAATCTTAGTATTTATCTTATGTAAAAGAAATAGATAATTTTTGTGAAACTATTGTCATATCAAAGCAATAACAAAGATTCCAGTTTACTGCCATATTTGAGTAAATGTGTTTTCTAGTTAATATACTGTTTATCGCAGACTGTTGAGTATCAGCTATTTTGATTCCATAAAAGTCACCTTAAATTATTTTTTAGAAATAAAGATATAAGCACACATATAGATAGATAAACTGTATCTCATTCAGTCAATAAAAAAAAAAATCCCATTGTTTTCTGAACCAGAATCTTGTTAGCTTTATTACTTGTGGTCAAATTGACATTGATAACAGAAAAATTAGGGGAAAAATTATTTTCTGATATTTGTGTTGCCTGATACAGTGCTTAATGCTGGTTTGAATCTTAAAAACCTGAAGCAGAGCATGGAGGTCTTTGATTATATTGTAAAATTCAATTTTGCTTCAATTTGAAGAATGATAGGTGGCTGTCACCCATCTTATCTGTCAGAGGTGTCTGTCTGAGTAGTATCTGATTTTCTATATACATGAGAGCCTGTGCTGCTGATAAAAATGTACTCTCTTAGTGGTTTACTTTGAAGGGTGTCTAGTGAATTTTAATCAGAGGGTTGAAATAATTTTGGTCAGTTCTATCACAAAATGCTGTTCCCGTGGGATTTGAAGCAGAGCTGCCTTCTCAGAATTTCTATTGGTAGCTGACATTATCATGAAATGTTGGGAGAAGAACAAATGTGGAGAGTTGGATGCTGCATTTGCCTGGGAGCTTTAATGTGTGCACTTATAAGGAAAAAAGAGCCTACGTGACAGGGGCGGCATCCAGCAGGATCTAATTCTAAATGTTTGCTATACCTCTTTGATCTAGGTGTGAAAAATCATCATCATCTTTCCTCCAGGCCAGACTAAGACACGTAGTTTGCAGCAAAAAGCTCAGGTGCCTGTATGTGGCCTTGGTGAATGAGCCTGTCTGGCCACTCAGGACCCAGACAGGTGTTTAGTCATCTGAACTTGGATTGGAGAGAGAAGCATCTCTATCTCAAAATTTTGACTGTGATTTGGAACTTGACCTGCAAGTTTCCAGGCTGTTTAAACCTGGGAGATTTCCTCCTGACTATTGCCTTGTGGGTCCTCGGGCACGTGACTGGAGTGACAAGGGTGATAAAGCTTGGTAATAAGGATTGAGTTCCCCCAGTTGCACAGCAGGGACACAGTGGCAGGAAAGGGCTCCTGGAAGCCGTCTTCTGTGCTGGGTGGGAAGGGTTAAGTGGGTGCTAGGTAGCCTGTAAGTGGTTGGCGGGAATGGTTCCAGAAAATTGAAATAGTAAATGATGGGGAGAAGTGAAATGAGTAGGATCGTGTAGTCAACTACAACTGATTCTGACATCCTTACTTTGCAGAGGAGAAAAAGGCTGTATACACGTCCTTCATCAAAAACCTCACTTCACATTCTCGGGCCTCATGGTGGCTGGTCACTGCTTCTGCAGAGGCCCACAACAGAACTGCTCCCTGAGGGTTCAGGACTGGCTCAAAAGGTGCTTTGTGACAGAAAAGCATGGCTTGGAAGGGTGTCACCTCTGTCACCAGTGCCTATATTTTTAAAAAATCATCTATTGTTTCTAGTTTCAAATTCTTACATAATGATCCTAAATGTTAACCTAGGACTTCTCAGGGTGGCATGACGAACCACTCGTGTTGTGACCGTGCTGCCTACTTTAGAATCGTGTTCCCATGACAGTCATTTTGTCCTGCTGCAGAAACCAACTGTTACTCAGAATGAATATAATAACAATGGAAAGTTTTTAATATTGTGAGAATTACTAAAATGAGACAGATGTGAAACGAGCACGTGCTGTTGGGAAAATGGTGCTGATAGACGCCGCCACAGACCTCCAATTTGTTAAAAGCCCAATAACTGTGAAGTGCAATAAAGCAGTGCACAGTAAAATGAGTGAGGCCTGTGAATTGGTTGGGGGGGTTCTACAAATGTCTTAGTAAGAGCCAGCTCTGATGCCTTTTTCTGTTTGTTTTGATGATGGCGCTTTCTTGATCCTACCAGAAGGTGGCGACAACTTGACTATACTTGCCACCCAGCCAGCGGTAACCACGGGATGCACCCGATCTCAGTGTTAACAGAGGGGAGAAAGTGCTTAGAACTGGTGAAGTGGCACAGTATTACCCCACAGTGAAGGTATGTTAGGATATTTTTAGCACGACTATTCTAGCTTTTAATTTTGTTTTTTTTTCTTTTTTATTGAATGGTAACTATGTACATTAATGCACTTCTGGGGTACAGTGTGGTGTTTTCACACACAATCCGAAACACTTCCATCAAATGGGTTAACATAGCCTTCATGTCATTTTCTTAGTTATTGTGCTAAAATGTTCATATTCTACTCTTAGAAAGATTCACTTGTACCCTTGTAAGATAAACCACAGAAATAATCCCTCCAATTCCTCCTCCCTCCACGCATTCCTCCCTCCCCTCTCCCTCCTTTCTCCCTGTATTCTTAGGCTGTTATTAGGTTATAGCTTTCATATAAAAGGTATAAATTAGTTTCATAATAGGGGTGTGTA